>CAVNYN010214985.1:912-33786 GCA_963692815.1 Nyctanthes arbor-tristis | reverse complement strand
ACGGCACATCCAGAGTGCACAACCGTGTACTCACTGAAACTTGAAACTGCACAGTAGTGATACACGGGGTTCCCTTTTATAGAGAAGCGTGTTTTTTGGTCACTATGCATTAAGCCACGGCGTTCCAACCCCAGCACTTGGCAAATATTGCTTTTGTCTGAGGCACAATGTCTGCATCTCATGCATTCTCCAGTAAACAAAGTGAGTACATGGTCACCCACTTCATCTTCCGATCTCCTTCACCAACACTTTCAACTATCCTGTAAATTCCAAGGGAAGTCCAACTCTAGTGAGGGAATCAGGGAAGAAATGGCATTCTAAAGCCTAAAGGAAAGCTTCCAAGCTAAACTGAACAATGAAAGTAATCGGCCATTTGAATCTAACTTAGACAGAATCTTAGAGTCAAAAACTAAATGCCATCACTTAATAGGGATATACAATTTCTTTCATACTAGGGATCGTTTCAGAAAATCAACCACCATTGATTTTACATAAAAGGAGCACACTAGAAACTCTAAGCAATGGTTCACAACTGAAAAAGTCTCCCTAATCTAATCCAGTAATTTACTCCTGAACTGAAGCAACTAGGCTACTATATATGAAATAGTATATACAGTTAAAAGGAATTTCCTTTGACTTTACAGTGATAAAAGGATATCCAGAAATTACCCTGATGCTTCATGGCCAAATATCCGAGGAAACAAAGGTGCCTGCCAAAACAAGTATCAGCTCTCATTTATCAAGCACTAAATCTGGCACATATACTTTTAAAATGGATCAAATCGAAGAAGATAGCTCCAATTTCAATTAGAAAGAAAAAAGTAACGGGTTGACCTGAGAGAGCCAAGCGGTGACGTCACTGCGACAAAGAGAAGTGGAGACAACCTTAACGCGGATCTCCATTGGCTGCGGTGGACTCACTTGGACCTCCTCTATCACCAGTGGCTCTCCAACTCCCCATGCTATCGCAGCTTTACAGGTGATGACGCCGCCCGGACTGCTTGAACTTGACATTGCCGGAAAAGCAAGATCCCGGGATGTGTGAAAAAGATACTATTATTAGTATTATTTCTTAGAAGGCAAAGATCGGAAAAATGCACAAAATCTATAATTGCTTCCAAGTCCAACGAACCCATTCGGATTATTGCGAGTAGTGGTAGGTAAGTTGGTTCCCCATGAAGAAGGGGGTTGGTGGGCTAGAGCCTTCACCGTGGATGGGTTAAATCACTTTTTTAGTGCTATCAGTTACAACTCAAAAATGAGAAGTTATAATGGAAGTGTTAGTAAATATACTAAAAGATTTTTTTTTAGGTTTAGGTTATAATAAAATCATTGTTAAAATTAACAATACTAGTAGTATTTCTTCACTCACTTTTCATTTAATTTATATTATAATTATTAACTTTGAACTCTCATATAAATAAAATATAAGAGAAATTTTAAGGAGACATGAAAATAGGACATTATTAGGTGACATTCTTATGTGACACACTTGTATTGGATGATGAAACAGTAGTCATGTAATCATTACCCAATAAATGTGTGCCACATGAGAATGTCACCTAATAATGTCTCATTTTCATGTCTCCCTAGAATTGCTCAAAATATAAACATTGACCAATAAGTTTTATTTGTAGTTAAACGTAACACCTTCAATTTTGTTGATTTTAATATTTCCAATGTGTTTGACGTTAGTAATTGATAAGTAAATTTTAAATATTGACGTGTCATTTAACAATTATTTAAACTCTATTTTTTTATTCATGTGGTAAGCTAAATTTAATAACTCTATTATAGATGCTCTTAAGCTTATATATGTCCACTTACTAGTATACCTTGTAGGCTGTAGCGGTAAATGCAACTATAAGAACTAGTAATGGTGAAGCAAGAGACTAATTTTGATAATTAATAAATGAAGAAGAAGGGCGAAAAATTAGAGGGTGAAAACACATTTAAAAATAAAAATAAAAATAAAAAATAAATAAATTCAACCAAATAGGCTTTTACCCTTTCTCACTCCTCACTATTTGGCTTTGTAGGAGAAATCTCGCTTTTGGATTTCTCCCCCGCACTAAATATATTCTTATATTTACAATATCTATAGCATGGTTTTCATAGAAAATTCTCCTAATACCGTGCCTACGGGGACCATAAGTGGCCTGTTTAAAATTTTATGATATAACGGCAATTTAATTAGCCGATCTAATATGTTCTGCGAACTACATTCATACTGCTTTTGACTTCATTTCATCAAAACCAAGGAAAAATAAGAATCCAGAGGGGGAAGAAAAAAAGTTCTGCAGATAGTGCTTAAAACGTAATACTAGAAACAATCAGTCTAAGCTAGCGCTTTCCGATAGATCGGTGCTAAATACTGCTTATGCACAATGAAGACGAATTATTGAAGTTACAAGTTGGCCTCGCATGAAGCTTTGTTGTGCCGGGGTTGCTTGCACTGGGTACAAGTGATTGTCTTCTTCACTGGATCATCCTCCTTTTTGCTCTCTTCCTCTTTGTGCTGCTGATTCTGTATACGTCGGGGAGGACAAGGAGGGAGCACTTGCACGGCATCTGAATCATCATTTTCTTTCCGTATAGGTTTATCAATCCCAGGAATTGCGTTTATAGGCTCTGAATACGTTGATTTGTATGTCTCTGTGGTAAAATATCTTGAACAGTAGATCGTAAACATTCTTCCCTGCGCAATTTAAGGCTGCAACAGCATGGCAGCATGGAAGCCCACTTCCTTTCCATTCCAGACATGTACATTCCTGCTTCTCAATATTCACCACATGAGTAGAACTCGGTTCATCGTGGACCTCAAATATGACATCTGATGAGGCAAAGACTCTTCGGCCCTGTGCTTTAACAGCAGCTTCTTGCATCTTCTTCTTATTAAATGGGGTGAGTTTTGTTGCCCATTTACTGGACTCCTCTTGACGACTATTTACCAACTCGTTCATCATGCACCTTAGGGCTTCTATCTTCTGCAACACAGTTGATTCCCGTTTTTCCTCCATCAGCTTAGCATACAATTCTGCAACATTTTCTTTAATGTGATTGTACTGTTCACCTTTGAAAAACAAACGAGTCCAGTTCTCTGGTTCAATTTGAAGAACCCAATCATGAACGTGTGATGAAATATCTCTAATCTGATCCATGAACTTCTTGAAATCATTGGGTCGAACTGCATGGGCAGCAGCCAGAAAAATTCCAGGTACAACAACTCTTCCATCCCCATGGAATGGCCCTTTCAAGTTTCTCTTGAAATTTCTCATAATATGGAACATGGAATATCCATGGCATGCATTCTCAAATACCTCAAGAATGGATTGCTTTAATCCCTTTTCTCTATCCGAGACAAAAGTTATGGATCGGGAAGTTGATATTGCAGATTTTAGTTGCTCCAGAAAAAATAACCAGTTATCTTTGTCTTCAACATCAACTACAGCAAATGCAACAGGAAATAAACCATCATCTGCATCGACTGCAGTCGCTGTCAACAACATTTCCCTGTACTTAGATCTTAGATATGTAGACTCAAGAAAAAGAATGGGACGGCAACCATGCTGGAAACCATGTATAGAAGAATGAAATGAGACAAAAAGGCATTTAAGTCTCTTTTCATCTTTCGTCACAAGTTTGACAACACTACCAGGATTTGTTTCCTCCACACTCTTGCAGAACCATGGCAACCAATTGTATGACTTCCTATATGAACCATGAAGTTGCTCTTTGGCATCCCTAATCCGGCGGTGCACTTGTGTATATGTTAACTGAATTCCTAGTCCCGTGAAATGCCTTTAGCAATTTCCTTGGTTTTGTGATGTGGGGACTCACGTAACCTGTTCTTTATAACACCAACCAACCACTTCTTTGCTGCGTAAACGTTCTTCCAAGATTCCCCTCCACATGTGTGTGTATTGCTGAACTTTTTAATCTGAAATGACTGAGAAGTAGAAACCCTGGATGCATGAATCTTCCAAGAGCATCCGTCTGCTACACATATACAACTAGCACGATCATTATCGTTCTTTTTGAATTTATACGTAAAGCGGTGGGCAATAGCATACTTCTGCAGTGCCTCCCTGAACTCTTTCACGCTCTTGAATTCCTGGCCCACACCTGAAATACAATCTTTCCATGACAAAACTAAGTTCTCTGGCAAACCATCCTCACCTACAGATGGGTCTTCATTATCATCATTCCCCAGAAAATTATATCTTTGATGCTTCTCCAAGTTTTCATTGGCTGCAGCACTAGTTTTCTTCCGTGGTCTCTTTTTTCCCCTGCCACTATCAGCAGCAGCAGAATTAGTTGAGCTGCGGGCATCGGTTTTCCCCGAAGCATTGCGCCTCCGCTTCTTAACAGTATCAGCTGGGCTACCACCTGTACAAAAGCCAGCTGAGATCTGAGCAGCAGCATGAACAGCAAGCTCAACAAGCGGTGCATAGTCTGAATCATAGTCGGCGGGAGAGCCAGAACAGGGAGTTGAGGCTAGACTTGGGCCCGAGCTCTCTGCAACTGCATCATTAGGTGAATTGGCATCACTAGGTGCAGCATTAGCCCGGGGAGCACATGCTTGTACATTGTTGACTACCCCTTTACCACCAGTTGAGATCAGGACAGGCTTTAAAGTCTCAGCCATTTTTATGCTGCTCCCCCTGCAAGTGTCATAGATGAACTCATACACATGTTAAAAAAACTACTACAAATTATGACATGATAGGTCCGTATAGTTTATGTGTTTTGCTTTTTCTAAAAGTGAGGGACAATCCACGGGTCCACATTATTTAATGAGGCAAGCTCCGAGGTGGAACTCTGGACTGCCAAAAAGCAGGAATTGTAGTAGAAATTCACTAGAAGTGCATGTAAGGAAGCATTTAATATAATGAGATGCAACTCAAATGTATACCTGCCTTCCTGTACTTTGACAGAATCACAGTCAAATCCTTCTTCCCCATTAACAAAGATATCGGCAGTCACTGAATTCTCATGAAAACAAATCATCCTTTCCAGATCCTTGTGATTTCTTAAAGTGATGAGATTTCTACTGTTTCCCGGAAGGAAATACTTGATAGCTATTGTCCCGTGATTCAGATTACACATTTCAGCCAATTTCAATTTCAGATCATCAAACTGAGTTTCTTCGTTGATATTTATAGCATTTGCTTCTCCTCCTTTGTACGAAAACGTTCCATCATCATTGGGCATAAACTCACCGCCAGACTGGCAAATTAATATAAGCTTCCCCTTTACCATGGCATGGAACTTCAGGAGATCAAGAAGACAAATCTGGCCGGGGAAAATGGGACAATAACTCCAGTATATATACCTCTTCAAGGATCAATGCAAGTCCCGTTGCCTAATGCATAAAGTGCTTTTACTTCATTTTCTTTTCCTCTGATGAAGGGATGGAGCAGGAGTTGCATTTAATAATTTGGCAGCTAGATAATACTGACAAGAATCAAAGAAAAATAGAGAAACTCCATCTACCTTTTACTTCTGGATGCAACAAAAAAATAACACAAAGAAATCCAACATGATACAAATTATAATAATAGCTAGGTCTTCTTGGAATGCGACTATAGATGTGTCCTGTGTTTCGTTTTTTTATTCTGAACCACGTGAAAAGTTATCATTATTATGAAAACCACTTCCATGAAAATCTGTACAAAGTAACAAACCATGGATGCTACATAATAATAATTACAAGGAAAATATGAATATACTGAAAGTAACTCACATTGTATGCATATGGCACATTTTCCATAAATAGTCTTCAAATATATCCCACTGAATAATGATCATACCATCTGGATACACTCACAAACAAGTTCTGACAACTTCAGAATGGCATAGAGTATAATGTATTTACCGACAATGCAACCAGGATCTTGAACAACCAAGTAAGTCTTATTACACACGATTGTCATTCCTAACATTCTAGCTAACCATGAAATGATCAATTTACAACTTGTCAGCATCAGAATCTAGTTGTACTTCAAAGATGACCTACCCACAGATAAATAACTAAATGTGAACCCTATATGCCTCTATCATTCGGTTCATGTAAGATAACTGCACACTTGCCTTCTACTACTGACATTTCTTTCAAGTAAAAGTGAAAAGTTCTGACAAATGCACTAGCATTAATAAGCTAATGGCGAACCTTCATATAATTACCCCTCTTCATCAACTGTTTTTTTTCACGCTTAGTCCTTAAAAGCAAGGGAGATATTGTGTCTGAAAACTAACCTTTACTTATTGCTGGAAACACTGAACATAGACAAGATTTATGTATTCAGTTTCCTCAGCAATTTGTATGCAGTTATCATGTCAGCAATTTGTATGCAGTTATCATGTCCAAATAAACAACACCTTGAGATGCATATCCAATGGCCAAAAAAAAAAAAATATATTTTTTTTCAGGATCACGTAATATTATGGCAAGCACACATGCAGGGTTAATCTTTGATTCATATATCAATGACAGCTTCTTGCTTGAAGTTTTTAACTTCCTACTATTTCAGATTGTATATTTTTTTCCTCAAAACGCATTTTTATTTTTTTTTTAAAATAAATACACTCTGGCGAGGATACACATGAGAAGCTCAGCCACTCTTTCAGCTAGCAATGTTAATCCTTTCCTTATCTACTACGAATCTTGTTGCTTTCTGTCACCAACTTTATCAACTTGCACTTGTACATTAAGTACTTGATTATATTTGTCCGGATGGTATAGAAATTGTTCTAAATCTACTGATAATGAGACCTTGATAGAGAACACCGAACACAAAAGTCCATTGAAATTGAAACAAAATCCATCATATGATTTGCATGCTGGGCGAGGGACTTCTAAAGGTAATAATAAACATCAAATTATGCAAACAAAGTAGATCTCTTTCGTATAATTAACATTAGCCACCTAGTCTCTAGTGGGGGCAGCTGCTTCCGCTGGAATTTGCTGGCCGTTATTTGACGAATTACAGTTGACCGGTGGCTGGTTCCAAAGGCAAGAGTAAAATTATAAAAAACCAAAGGTCCAAAGCCAAAATTCAAGATGGACAATGTCACAAAATCCCTGAGAGAAAGGAAGATCTCCATAAAGAAAGAAAAAAAGAAAAACAACTAGAAGAACAGAATGATGAAACTAGAAGCAATCTTAGAAGTGGATAGCTTCTTCCCTGATATTGACAATTGAATACATCTGAAAGACTGAAACCTACCTTCTAAAGTTTGATGGTGGTGAACAGAAGAATATGAATTACCTTTTAGAAATCGCTACAACACAATTGGCATCAAGAGGTGATTAATAAAGAGTCTTCCTTTTGTTCACTTTTCCCCCAAACCCTCAATTGCTCACGGTTTGTGCACAATTCAAGGTAGAAAACGTCCTCCCGTCCCTGATCTTGGCAAATCGATTCATCTGCATTTTCATCACGACCAATTTTCTCCTACCTTTTCTTCCTGGTTCCCAAACCTTCAGAAATTAGGCATTCGTCTAATAATTTCATCAAGTTACTCATCCAGTTTCTTTCTTGTTAATTAAAAAAATAAAAAAGATAAAAAGAGCTAAAACGATCGCCATCCTCATTCTTTTTTGAGGAAATTACTTGACACTTTTCAACGTGTAATTTTTAAAATTAGACCACTTTTTAAACTTATATAAAAATATTATTTTTTCTCTTTTGGACAAAATTACCTTTAAATAAAAATTTTAATAGTAATTTTAAGAGTCTTAATTCTTTAATCTCTTTATTCGAGCACCAATTCAAATAATTAAACTCATTTAAATCTTTCTTCACATTTATTGAACAATGCTCAAATGGCCCGTGAACGCAGAATTTCATAATTAAAGAAACCCTAAATCAAGACTTGTATTACAAGTTTATTATCAGATCTGTAGCGATCGGGCAGAAATTCGACATCGGTGTAAAAGGAAATGTTGTTCAGAATAGCTAGACGAAGTCAACCGTACTAGTTTGTGACAGAAATTCGTCAGCTCGTGAAGCGCGTGACCTGTACGCGCAAATGGAGCGTAAGTCTCAACTGTTGAGAAAGCAAACTGTTTAAATCTACAGTATATAACTGTCGAGATCTACAATTCAACTGTAGAGATATATAGATAACTATTGAAAATTATCACGATTAAATGTCAAGATATATAGATAAATTGTATGAACATTTTTTATCAAACTGTAGTGTCGAGAATCAGCACTCATAATTGTAATTATAGAGATATACAGATAAATTATAGAGATATACAGATATAAAGAGAAATTATTGATTAAGGGTAATAATGTAATTTTATTCAAAAATTGCCTTTTGCAAAAGTTTTTAAAAATTGCCATTTTTGAAGTTTGGTTTTTATTTTTTGTCATTTTAGAAATTGTCCATTATTTTTTTTATTTTTTATTTTTGTTGTTGTTGGAGAGGGATTGGGGGTAGAGATTGATCTAGCCCTATAAATATGATACGTTATGGTATCATATCGCTATGTAGTGTGCATGTGACGTACCATGATGTACGCTACATAAGTCATATGATACTATAACGTGTTATATGTATAGTGCCAGAATGAGACTAGGGCAGGGTAGGTAACTTTGTGCTTTTACTTTAGTCATGCCATTATTCTATTTTCATTGCATACTTATTTATTTATTCATAACGCACACGTACGACCTTTTTCTTTTTAATAGGAACACAATACACGGTACAGAGACATCACGCGCTAAGCACTGATATGACTTAAAACATCTCTATTAATTCACGATAATTTTCATTCAATAATAAGTATATTTAAATGTTGTAATGATAACTATACTGTTATAATTTAATAATAACCCACTATAGGTATTCGATTAGAGGTGTTTAGTCTTAAATGTTAGTCACTGTGACTCACAATGCATTATGATATGAACCAAACCTCCGAACACCCTCAACTAATTTTTTACTATTGAAATAATGGGAAAAATGTCTTATTGAGAAGGGTTAATTTCACATATCATCCTCAACCTTTGGGTCAGTATAAGCTAGGTCTCTTACTTTTTTTTTCAACCCGCTGGGTCTCCAACATTTCATTAAGTCCCACATAAAGTCCCTTTTAACGGTTTCCATCAATTTCATCATTAATTCCTTGAATATTAATCATTATGTCTTTTATCATTTTAAATTAAAAAAACAAAACCTTTGGGGGATTCTCTCCCAGTGTTGCCAGATGGCTGACATTTCCGATAGCCAAAAAGGGAAGTCTCCTTTCTCCCTTTTTTTTTCTTTTTTTTTTAAAATTAAAATATTTATATTTTTTTATATTTTTAAAATTTTTGTTTCTTAATTTAAAATGATAAGGGACATAATGATAATTTATTCGATAAATTAATGGTGAAATTGATGGAAACTGTTAAAAGGGATTATGTGTGCGACTTAATAAAAGGTTAGGGACCTAGAGGTTAAAAAAGTTAGGGACTCAGCCGATATTAACCTTGAGTGAGAATGATATATAGAACTAACCCTTTTGAGAAAGAGTAAATGAGAAAAATGACATTTTGCAACGTTAAAACTAGAGTAATTTTCACTCTAGGTCCCCGATCTTTTAACTTTATATCAATTTTGTCTACATTTTTTTAGCATATTAGGCCCTCAACCTTTCATTTTTATCGTATTATGTCCCTAACGTTACTTTTCGTTCCCAACTTTTCAATTTTCATTATTAATCCCTATCAATATAACTGTTATAATCTTAATTCTTTATTTCCATTATAGGTCCCTAACCTTTTAATTTTTATACAATTTTGTCCCCACCATTTTTTGGGTATATAAGACCCATAACTTTTCATTTATTGTCGCATTACGTCCCTAATAACACTTTCCGCCCACAACCTTTTAATCACTAATGTTAATTCCTATTAAAATTATCATTGTATCATTAATTATTTAAAAAACAATAAAAAAAAAAGAATAATATAAAATAATTTCACTCATCCTAGCACGTAGTGATAAAAAAAACTCAATTTATATGAAATTTGATGGATATCTAATCCCTGAAAAAAAGTTTCCAATTTGAGAGCCAGTACAATAGATCAGATTGAGTTTTTCGATTCATTACATATTACTTAACGGATATGAATCAGGGTAGGTCCACAAAAAAATTTTCAATTTACAAAAATAAAACTGAACCTTAATGCACCAATTCTAATTATTTGTGGATTTACAATTAGTGGATCAGATCGGGTCAAGAGGGATAACAAATATGGGGTAAATTATGATGAAAATCACAAAGAGAGACAAGAAATTAAACTAGAATTAAAGTATTAGGGTTATGTTTATTTTTTATAAATCAAAAATCAATGTTTTTTATAGGCGGATCTACCCAATTTGTATCCTCCACATTATTTGTGGTAGATCAAGAAATCAGATTTGATTTGTCACGTTAATACTTAGATAGACAACTTTTTTCGACGCAGATTTGATATCCATCGAGACAGTTATAGATCGAGTTTTTTGTTAATGAGTTGTGTTGAAGTGGATTAGAGTGTGTAGACTTCTTATTTTACATTGTTCTTTATTTTTTATTTAAATAATTACTGGTACAATGATAGTTTTAATATAATTTTTTGTAAAAATTAAAATTGTAGGTATAAAAAGTGTTAATGAGAATATAACACGATAAAAAATGAAAGGTTGGGGCTCTTTTGCGCCAAGATGAGGATAAAATTGTATTAAAATTGAATGATTGAGAACCTATAGTGGAAATAAAAAATTAAGGATACAATAGTCATTTTAATAGGGGTTAAAAGTGAAAATTGAAAAGTTAGAAATAAAAAGTGATGTTTGGGGACATAATAATAATAAATGAAATGTTGGAGACTTAATTGGCCTAAAAAAAAAATAGGACAAAATTGATATAAAGTTGAAAAAATAGGGACCTAGAGTGAAAATTACCATTAAAAGTATGGGGATGTCATTATGCACTTCACAACTTTGAAATTACAAAATTAATTTTTCTTAACTAATAAATGGAAAAATGCATTACAACTTTAGACAAGTGCAAAAACAACAATTTACAGGCTTTGTAAAATTGCAAAAACAACACATTACACTTTTGAAAATCGCAGAAATGGCCTTATAACTTTGAAAAATTGCAAAAATGACACTTTATGACTTGAAAAATAGCAAAAGCGGCATTTTGCATCTTTGAGATTACGAAAATGGTATTTTCTTGCGAATATCATGGATATGGCAAATGTTTTGACAAATTGTCTATTCCACCCGTACACCACATCCTCTCATCGGCAGCTACCTCCGTTAGTTCACCACCGGACCACAATGGCCGTCCCTACAAATTAAGTTTTCCCTATTTAAAAAATGAAAAAAATTCGTCTTTTTTTAGAAAGAGTAAGTGACAAAAATGACATTTTACAAATTCGAAATTAAAAAAAAAACTTTTTTTAAAACTTTTGAAAATTGCCAAAATGGAGGTGTACAACTTTTGGTAAATTGCAAAAACGGCACTTTACAACTTTGAAAAATCGCAAAAATTACTTATCAAGTAGCACATGTGACATCAGAACATAAAACCAACATGTGTTAAAGAAATAGAAAACAAAGAGAACAAGAGATGAAAATCGACCACTGCCTAATGAGAATTTATTGTAACTCCAGATTGTGAGACTTTGCTAGAAAGTTTTGCTACTTATTTGTGCATATGTGGCTTAAAAGGTGGCTTTTCTTTTCCCTTCTAGTCCAGGAATTAGTGTATAGATTATAGAGGAAGATATGTTGGCATTTATAAGGCAAAGAATGGCCAGTAATGGCATATGCTTACTTTGGTAAAATGATATTTTGATAAGAAAAATTATGGTAAATCTATTTATTTGATAGTAATCAGTTTTTAATTGTTGATTGAAGATATAGGAGCAGGGAATGCCAATAGTTGCATCAAGGCTTTGTCTTCCCCCACAAGAGAGGTAAGTGGTAACATAAAATTTTTCAAGCTTCTTATTAACGTGAAAATTTGTATTAGAAAGTGGTTTATTTGAGAAATTGTTAACATTGTAACAGGCGTGGCCACTGTAAGAAACTCGCTTCTAAAGTAATATTCTATCACAAAAATAAGGCACTCTGGTCGGGCCGGCGCGTCTGATTGTTCTTCTCGGTCTCAGTCTTGGCATTCGTCTCTGAACCAAGTACTCAAATAATTCCATGCTCATGAACGACGTGTAATAGTTAAATGCGATTCACATGTCCATTTACTAATGGGACAGAAGGGAGGAAAAGCAAAAACTTGAGTGGGAAAAGTTCAATAAAGGAACATATGGTCTAATTCTCGAGCTTTAAAAAAAATAGTCAAATATAATGCCAGTTATGCCGGGCAATTTAGTAATGAATCTTGAGAAGTGGGTATGCATATAAAAAATTTAAGTCAAACATTTGTTTTTAACTTTCATAGGATGAGATTCTCTTATCTCTTCAATTTGAAGCACACCCCCGCGTCTTATGGGTTCTGCATTTTACCTTTTAGAAAATTTGCATTTTGGAACCATTAAACGGACATATTTTAGACGCTAAGGCCGCACTCTACTTGAATCTGGAGACACTGTTTACAGTATCTAGCTAGCTTTCTTTCTTCACGTATCTCAAATTTTACCATCCTTCTCGATTATGCGATGAGTAATGATTCTGTAGTGCCTAGATATAAAGATTTTTACCCTGTAATAGTTTTAATGGTCTAACAAATATAATTTGACTTGTCATTGTTGAAATAAAGAAATAATGTGCAGGAGATATAGTAGAAAGAGGACCAGGTTGATATTAAATAATGTGGAGTAAAGGTTTAACTAACAAGACAAGCATCACAACTAACAGAAAAGAATGCAAATAATCCATTTTATAGTCAGAAACTGAAGTTGGAAGGTTTAGAAACTCTCTCAAACAACATTAATATAATCAAATAATAACTTATTCTGCTTCACATTCTAGACGTGGTATGACAGATCTTCAGAATTGTTTGAGTCAACGAAGCCTTTTTTTGCCATTTACTCCACTCTCCAAATTCATAATTCTTCTCTAACTAAACTAAATGACGTGTCAGAATTTGAGTGAGCCAATGATTGTGAAGTAATATACTAATTCCTCATTATTTTCTGCCTCTTCTCCAGATTTGGTAGATAGAAAATGATGGCAGAAATTCTTGTCAAGTTCTGGCCATTGTTTGTCTGCAGCCTTTTGTTCATTATTTTTCTTATCAAATTACTTCTGTATAACAAAACTGGAAGAGAAACGAAGCTCAAGGATAAGTTGCCTCCTGGTGGAAGAGGCTGGCCGATTGTTGGTGATAGCCTCAGTTGGTACAATGCCGTTGCAAGTTCTCATCCCCCAAGTTTCGTCGAGAAACAGGTTGAAAGGTACTTTTTCTCATGAGTTTTTATTGGGTCTGTTGCTTAGTTTTTCCTTGACAAATTTGGCCAACATTGAGCTTTGGTGAAATGATTGTCATCAGGTTTGGGAAGATATTTTCTTGCAATCTGTTTGGTAAAATGGCAGTGGTGTCGGCTGATCCCATGTTTAATCGATTCGTGATGCAAAATGAGGGGAAACTATTCCAGTCGTGCTATCCGAAGTCTTTCAGAGACCTGGTGGGGAAAAATGGGGTGATCACAGCACAAGGCGAGCATCAAAGGAAACTTCATTCCATCGCGTCCAATCTGATGCGTTTAGATAAGCTCAAGTCCCAGTTCTTGCAGGATATACAGTTAGTCATGCGACAAATCTTGAATAATTTGGAAGACAAACAAGTCATTCTACTGCAAGATGTTTGCAGAAAGGTATAGACATATATTTTCCCCTGTATAGTATTGTTCTTCCAACTACTAATTTCTAGTTTTCGTGCATAATTGATGCCTCAGATAGCCATTAACTTGATGGTTAATCAGCTGCTGGGCGTGTCGTCTGAGTCAGAAGTGAATGAGATTACTCAGTTGTTCTCTAATTTCGTTGATGGATGCCTTTCCGCGCCTATCAACTTGCCAGGCTTCGCTTATCACAAGGCAATGAAGGTGAGAGACAAATTTACTTGCTAATATCACAGTCCCGCTCTCCTACCAACAAGTTGGTATGTTATTATGCAAACTGACTAATGTAGACGAATAAGGAAGGGACATGTGGCATTTGTTTTTTTTTTTTTTTTTGGTTTTGTTGGGGGGTGGGGTTGGAGGAGAGGATAAGTGTTTATTTTTCTTTGGTTAACATCAGTCGGCTGATAATATAATAACCTACCAACTTCTTGGCAGTAAAATATTTCTTTTGATCAGCATCATTAGGCTATTTGAGATTCTGATTTGAAGTGTTGGCTTTTATGTTGTAATAATAATGTAACATAATAGGCGCGGGAAAGTATAATTAGTAAGATCGATAGCTCAATAAGGATATATCGAGAACAAGCTTCTCCAACAATTGGCAATGGTGTACTAAAAAGGCTACTAGAGGAAGAGAGCCTGCCAGATGATGCTGTAGCAGACTTCATTATAAACCTTCTTTTTGCTGGAAACGAGACAACTGCTAAAACCATGCTTTTTGCTGTTCATTTCCTCACTCAATGCCCTAAAGCCATGAAGCAATTGCTGGTACAAACAGTTTTCCTACTTAAATTTGATTGACTAATAAGATCAGGAGAATTACGGCGTTTTCTTTTACTAACTTCTAACTGGGTTATTTCCTTTTCCGTCCTTGAGGATAGGATGAGCAACAGAGCATAAGGAGTCGAAGGAGTAGTAGCTTAGACGGAGAGATTCTCGAATGGCAGGATTACAAAGCTATGCCTTTTACTCAATGTGTATGTCCTGTGCTCTCATCTTGTCTCTCAACTAGCATAAAAATTTCTGTTTAACAAAATTAGGATTTTAGTGTCACTTATACTTAAGTATCTGATTGATGCAATATTTGAGGAAATTCTATCTTGAAAGGTTACCATCAAGGTGCAATATTTCGAAAAATCCTTAAGATGATCAGACAATATTGGTTATCTAAAGACACTTTAAAGAGCTGCGAGAGTAAATATTATGTATCTTTCCAACAGGTAATTGATGAAACTCTTCGACTAGGTGGCATTGCAATTTGGTTGATGAGAGAAGCTAAAGAAGACGTACAATACCAAGGTAACTCTACTATATCCACCTCAGAGCTCGACTCATAAGTATGCTCGTTCGTATAGTCCCTCGACTAGGAGAAATTCCACAGGTAGAATCACCAGTGTATGCTAATGGAAGTTTCCAATATATGTTTTCTTGCAGACTATGTTATTCCCAAAGGATGCTTTATAGTTCCATTTCTTTCAGCTGTCCATTTAAATGAAAATGTCTATGAGGATGCTCTCACTTTCAATCCTTGGAGATGGATGCTTCCTGAAAATCAGGTTTTGTTTTTGCTAAATACCTTAACCTCATTTTTGTTATAAGATATTGTACATTTTAAGGTTTCACAGAGAAAAATTAACATGACTGGCAATGCAAGGGACTTCTTGTTAAAGATAAGTTTGTTTCACTTCCCCGTTGACGGCTGAATCATTTCAACTTTCTGTATTTAAGGAGAAGAGAAATTGGAGAACAAGTCCATTCTTCGCTCCATTTGGGGGAGGTGCGCGTTTCTGTCCAGGGGCTGAGCTTGCTCGACTTCAAATTGCGATATTTCTTCATTATTTTGTCACTTCATATAGGTACGTAATTCACATTTAGACTTTACAATACATATTAGCTAAAAGGGTTAACCAACAATTGTTGTTCAATCTTTATAGGTGGAAGCAACTCAAGGATGACAAGATGTCTTTCTTTCCATCAGCTCGATTGGTGAATGGCTTCGAGATCCAATTAAACAAAATTGTGGGATGATGATTGCATGGATACGAGTGAAGTATATTATTTGACAGCCCTATGTCATTTATGGCATTGTTTCTTTCTTGATTTATTTGCTATTCTGAACTTATATATATGTAACTCGTGCTAAAACAGTGTTTCTGCATAACTTACTGTGAACTTGAAGGGAAAGTCTTTATGACTACCATGTGTATATTATGAGGATTTTGTATATTCTTTTTCTCATCAAGCATATACTACCAGTTTACAAAGCTTTCATTTTAAGATTGATGATCATATTGTCGGGCAATCTTTAATATACCCCTAATATACACCATCTAAGAAATTGATAACATGATTTTTTTTTAAAGAATAATGATAACAAGATTGTTAAAGCGTCAAACTTGCAATAAAAAAGTTAAATAGTGTACGATCTCGATAGCTAAAGGCAATCACTCGAGGGTTGGCCACAACCAACTTCAAGAAAAGCTTTGATATAAATTGATATCATTTGTAAAGAAAATAATTGGGGTACCAAGAATTGAAGTTCAGAAGGAAATAATAATATGAATCAGATTGTTAGGTGATCATTTAAGGGGAAGAAAATGACGGGTGATGGGGCGATGACAACTAGGTGTTGGGCTTGGAAGCAGCCATCTTTAGAGAAAGCACGAAATCACTTTCTAGCGTCATGGCATGGAAAAATGTATCATAAGGGAATTTAACAAATCGACTAGACCTTAAAACTCGCATTTTATAGTTTTAATCAGTAATGAAGATGTCTTATTACGAAAAAAATTGTGATAGGATCTTGAAATATCATAAGCTAAAAGCTAAATTATTATTATGAACATAAATGAAATAAAACAGTGCTTTTAACTAATATATAAATACAAACACACAAATAAACAAAAGTTTAATACATTTGAGTATGTTATAATATTATTGTAACTATAAATATGGAGTCAAGACACATGTAATTAATAATTCGAGGGTGAGTATAAGTAGGTTTTTTCACTCTTAGATTCAATTCTCATCCGTATATTCAACTTGTAAAATTTTCTGGAAAAAAATATATATAAATAAATACATGGAAAATAAAAATTGTTAAAGTAAATTTATTTTTTATGTAAATTATAACTTGATTTATAAATTATTATGAGATATCATTTTATTAATTACTTTTTATAAAAATTAAAATATTGTGATTTAATTTTTACTTTTTGATTTTTTAAAAAAATAAAACCAATAAAATAATTTTATTTGACAGATTATAAATAATAATTTAGAGAGTTACCAAACACATTCATACATCAAACATCGTATGGGACTGGAGGCCAGCCCACATGAGCTGTGGGAGCCCTAGCCCGATTTACAAATTCCATGACCCGATAATAATAATAAAAAATAAAAGTATATTAATAAATAATAATCATTATTATTCATAAGAGAAAACTAGGGCTTTTTCTTCGGACAAAAATCTCATCTCTCCTCTCCCCACCGCCCACCCATAAAATTTGGGGAAGAAGCAGTAGATATTTGTATCAATTTTTTCCTGAAGTCCTGTCAATCGGCTTTTCGCGTATTTGAGAAGTAGGTGCAAAGGGATAGTAATAGAAATAACAATGGCAGCTGCGGGAACTTCTCAGAGGGGACGTCGGGCAATGGAGGAGGATGACTCGAAGACTGTGTTCGAGACATCGAAAGGGGTGGAGCCGATTCTGACTTTCGATGAGATGGGCATTAAGGACGAACTCCTTAGAGGAATTATCAATTATGGCTTCGAAAAGCCCTCTGCCATCCAACAGCGTGCTATCCTCCCTATTATCTCTGGCCGCGACGTCATCGCCCAGGCCCAGTCGGGTACCGGTAAAACTTCAATGATTGCTCTTACCGTCTGTCAGATTGTAGACACCAAGTCATCCGAGTAAGCTTCTCCTGCAATAGTTTTGAATATAATTTAGGGAAACTTTTATCGTTTTCTTATAATTATCTCTTGTTTCTGAACTGTGCATCCGGTGGTGTTGTGGAAATTGAGATTACATGTATAGGAATGTATATATGCTATATATATGATTGTAATGTTCCTATTGAGAGGGATGAAAAATTACATTCTTCCGCACAGTTTCTCTTTTTAACGAGAGAGATCGTTTACTTCAAGTTTAATCTTGAAAACTTACAGAATTTGTTTTCAAAAGAATGCGGAAGTTTGCAATAACTGATCTCTTACTTTTGCCTTTGCCTGCACCTATTCTTTGGTCAAATAGGACGATTATGAGCACCATGACACTGGAATTAAGGATCCATCTCCTTAATAGTTAACGCAATGTTCTGTCAAGTAATGCTATCTCATACTCTTAGGTGGTAGCTAAGTGGTTAATTGATTGAAACATAAAAAACAACGGGTCTCATTTAAGAGAACCAACCGTTTGAAGTGATATAAACAGTTGTTATAACACTAACAGTGCTGCTACATAGCATTATTCTATCCTTTCAGAGTCTCAGTTTAAATCGACTAATATAGGGTTTGTTTATCCTAATGGAGCATTCAACTTGTTTGAGATTCCTATGTTTTGGAAATTAATGCTTAATTTCTGTTTAGACCTCTAAACAGGAGGATAAGACAAATAAATTGAATTTGTGGATCATGCAAATAAATTGATGACTAATTTTATAGTCTTGCCCTGCACTGCATGTGTGTGTTTTTGTTTTGTATTTTTTTTTTTTGGGGGCCGGGGGGCCTTGGTTTGGGGTGGTAGGGTTTTGCCGGGGACATGGCGATGATGAAGCATATAATTTGAGACCTAGGATCTAACTATCACATTCAATTACAGAAATGTACCTTGTCTATATCCTATTATTTCTCCTTCCTGTTCATTTTCTTGCAAACTTTTAAATGTACCTTACTGTCGGTTAAAAAAACTGCATTGGCTGATATTGAATGTTTCTTTATTACCTTTGGTTCGAAGATGGTTAAGAAGCAAAGCAATTAAAATACTTGGATTTATGCATTCTCCCCATAATAATCAGGGTTCAAGTCTTGATATTGTCACCTACAAGGGAGCTGGCTGCTCAAACAGAGAAAGTAATATTGGCAATCGGTGACTATTTGAACATTCAGGCTCATGCATGCATTGGAGGCAAAAGTGTGGGAGAGGACATCAGGAAACTGGAACATGGAGTTCAAGTGGTGTCGGGTACCCCAGGCAGAGTGTGTGACATGATCAAGAGGAGAACTCTACGAACTAGAGCCATCAAATTATTGGTTCTTGTGAGTTTCTGGTCTTTCTCCATCCATCTGTCCATTATTTTGGTTTTTGAAATTTCATAATTTATGTACTTTAAGCCCACCGATTATATTACATGTCTAACTCTTGACCTATACAGGTAGGTCTGATTTTGTCTATAATTTTCCCTTTTGAAAATTTTCAGGATGAATCTGATGAAATGTTGAACCGCGGGTTTAAGGATCAGATCTATGATGTTTACAGATATCTTCCACCAGAGCTTCAGGTGACTTCCCCTCTTTGTGCATATGTTTGGCTTTATATAGATATTTTGAAAGACTATTTAAGTGGGTCCTGTACAATCAATTTGTCTCATTTGCCCAAATGATATCACGTTGACACTAATGGAGTCTACTAATCATTTTTGCCAGTAAATGAGTAGCACATGTGACTTTATAAGTTCATGTTATACAATGGAAGTTGCCAAAATGGAGTGCTAATTTTTCCCTTCTATGTATTCTTCTTGATTGACTTGAAAGTTGTAGTTTATGTTTTTCATTTCATTGCTCCCATCTCACAAAAATTACAATAAGATAGAACATATACTATAGAGATATCAAGCAAGAGTATGCCTCCTGACATGGACTCCATTTTTTGCGACAAGGACATGTGGCCTATCCATACGTCAAAATGTAGGGTACCAGGCACTTGTTAACATGTCATCCATCCAAATTTTTTGTAAGATATAGGGGATTTGCTAATGAACAATGGGATGTTTACTCTTTTTTACATTTATGTATGTGCGCATGAAGTCCTTAATCTTGATTTATGCTTGTGCATTTTCAAAATTTTATTTATTAAGATGATGCTTTCATATTTATTATATTTATATAAGTAGAGCTTAAGATGGTAGTTCTTTGCTTTTAACTATTTTCTTGCAATACTTAAAAGTCTAAGAGCTTGTTTGAAGGGAGCTTTATGTTAGATTCTGATTTTTGAAAGTTGTTTTTTTGAGAGAGTGCGTGGTAGGATCGTAAAGAAAGATTACTGGGATGTGTGAAAATTTGTTTTTTATGGAGAATGTGGTTGGTAATAAAGTTTAACTTGTTGATCTCCCTAGAAGAAGCTATACTAGTATTTGCATGTGGGCTAGGAATTACTGTATCGTATTGCAATAACTTATATTTCAACAAGATTGAGGTATATGGAGTATCTCATCCTTCTTTGAAATGTTATGCATCCAGCATCATGGTGCTATTACTACAATATTTAGCATATTACTTTGATTGAGTTAATTATATCTAGTCGACATTCATCTGTAATGGATTTCTCTGAATTGGACTTAAATCTTGCTGATTCTTCATGTCACTTATCTAAGATATATGTTACGATTCAGGTTGTCTTGATATCTGCCACTCTTCCAAATGAGATTTTGGAGATTACAAGTAAATTCATGACAGATCCTGTTCGCATCCTTGTGAAGCGTGATGAATTGACCCTAGAGGTGCACATTTCTTCATAATTGAATATATTTCTGAATAAATTCGGTTAGGGGTTGGTGAAACCTTTATGAAAGATCGGAGTTCTAGTTGAAATATTTAGCATATAAAATCTCTAATAAACAACAGAAGACATGATAAATTTTTTTCCCCGTCCATCTACACTGGTGATCAATCTCTGATCGAACCCAAAATATCACCTTTTCTGTTTTTGAAAATGTATTAAAAGCTCCAGCTTGATTGTTGTTTTCTCGTTATCTCAGGGCATTAAGCAATTCTTTGTGGCAGTAGAAAGAGAAGATTGGAAATTTGATACTTTGTGCGATCTGTATGATACCCTTACGATCACCCAGGCTGTTATCTTTTGCAACACAAAGAGGAAGGTAGAAGTATAGTTCTATTTACTTTTACTTTTTGACATATAAATCAGATATAGCTGTGGATTTTCTTGGTACATGCAATAGCTGTGGCCTGTGGAAGACCTAGTGTTATATGACGTAACTGTTTTTGATATAGCAGAAGTTGTCACTCTTAAAGAAGTTCATTTTATTAAGTTTCTTTGGGCAACATTATCCTGTTTTAGATTTATTTGCCTTGATATCATAGCATAAAAGCTTGTTCTGGGGAGCTTTATAAAACTTCATCTAAACCCAACTTTAACACCAACCTCATATTTCTCCACAAAAAAACAAATTTTTACACTTCCCAATAACCTTTCTAAGTCTATCAAAATCTGTATTCAGTATGTGTATTGAACTATTGATCTGACCATATGAAGTCTGACTCCTTGCTTTAAAGTCTCGATCTTCATGCCAAATATGTGGGAAATCCAAGTAAATCTCTCAGTAAAAAGCAAATTAAAAAATTGATAAATGAGGGGAAAAAACATTACTTTTGAGATGCAATAAAAAATAAATATTGCAAATGCTACATGCAAATTCAGTAGTTATTCTTCTTTCCCAACTATTAAACCTGCATTTTTGTGTTGCATCTACTTGCGTGACAGGTGGATTGGCTTACAGCAAAAATGCGCGAGAATAACTTTACTGTCTCCTCCATGCATGGAGACATGCCACAGAAAGAACGGGATGCAATTATGACTGAGTTTAGATCTGGTCAGACGCGTGTACTCATCACCACTGATGTTTGGGCTAGGGGTCTGGATGTTCAACAGGTATAGTTTGTTTCTGTACTTCAGTCTCCAATTTTTCTTTCATAAGTTTCAACTTTTTGTTTGACAAACTCTAGTCCTAGAGTTCTAAGCCCTTGTTTGATCCTCTTTATCAAAACACATTATAATCCCATCTACCACTGATTTGACTATAGATTTGACAATTATTCATTTATAACCACAAATTTCAAATTTCTATTAAATCTACACCACTCATTTCACATCTTTATAATTTCTCTTTATAAATCAATTACTATAAATTGAATCAAACATCCACTAAATTTGATTTCAACTTTCATTACATGGGACAATGGGGACTTCTCCAATGTGCTATCAAGTGCATTGGATCCACTTTTTTTTTTCACTCTCAATGTCTGCTCAAGATGTGCTATGTAATCGAAGATGAAATGGTTGTATGCTTAGTTCTGGAGTACAATCTTATTTGTCTGTCTTTATATTTCATTTAGGTCTCCCTGGTGATTAATTATGATCTTCCTAACAATCGTGAGCTTTATATTCATCGCATTGGACGGTCTGGCCGTTTTGGAAGAAAGGTACTCGTACAATCCTTAACTGTTTTTGCTTCGTTCTCTACATGTTTGGATTTGTATAGCATCATATTCTGACGCTTCTTCTGATATTCACTTTTCTTCCGATCTGTTAGCATAAAGTTTAAGGACAGGTATTACCATCTGTTTTCCACCACAAGGGTTATGGTAGTTTGTTTCCTGTTAGAAAGTTTCTGTGGAGAATTTTCTCCCATGGAGAGCAGAAAGGCAAGGAAAGTTTTAATACATAAAGAATAAAGAATATATATTAAGAATGTGTGGTTGAAAATGAGTTTGAGAAAACAGTGGCCCCCCCTTCCCCCCCTTTTTTTTCCTTTTTTTTTTTTTTGGGGGGTGGGGGGGCGGACCATTAAACTATAGTTTCATTAAATTATAACATGAGATACATAACAAAAAGACTGGTGTGGTGGAGATGTTTTGGGTTCTACTTCCGCAGGATTTGTAGATTATTAGTGAATAGTAGGTGAGAGTGGTAGTGGGTCCTGCAAAATGTGGTTAAAATAGATTCGAGTTATGATTATGGATAACCAACAATCCATTAATGAGTTAGAATATTCAGACATTACTTGGGTAACGAGATTCTCCGTGAAATGTCTGAAAACCTAAGTAGCCTTGATATTTTGCGATAACTTGCACAACTGATCTAGAACATTGATCTAGATTGTACTTCGAACATACAGTTATTTAACTGCTGCAGCTCTAACACAGCATTGTTAACTGAAACTTTTAAATACTTTATTACGTACATGGCTTGTTAGTTTTATATCTTTGTTTAAAAATAGAAGAAAGTTTAATCATTTTCATTCATATATTTTTTGGGACCCCACAAGTACTAACCAATTTGACCACCCGCTTGCACTTGTTCCCTGTCTATTTTAGAATTTTAGAACTGATAGAAACGAAACCTATATTTTTTATCATGAAACATCTGCTTTCTGCAACTTTAGGTCATCCTTATGCGATATTGTTTGCAATTTATAATTTCGTTATGATTTGCAGGGTGTTGCAATAAACTTTGTTAAAAGTGATGATATCAAAATCTTAAGAGATATAGAGCAGTACTACAGCACCCAGATCGATGAAATGCCTATGAATGTGGCAGATCTCATTTGAGCTTTGACTCCCAGGGCAACAAGAGAGTTTTAATTTGATTTTTGCGTACAGATGCTTGGTACTTGTGAACTTTACTGCTGCTGCTGATTGTTGGTACTGATTTATGACTCTCGGGTCGTTGATGAAAAGAATGTAGGGTTGGACATCATGTGTTAGTTTTGAGGTTTGAGTTCAGAGTTTTTTTTTTTTGGACGGATAGGGTTTGTGTAATATATGGCAAATCGTTTGGTTAATCCATGTGATGTTTGATTTCTAGCGTGTATATGTCCTGGGTTGGACTGATGTCTTTTCCAGAGTACATTTTTCAGACGTGGAAATTTATGTATTTATTATTATGTTAATCTCTAGCCATCATTATTTGACTTTGATTAGTACATTTGGCAAGCAATTATAATCCTTAATTTGAGCTAGTGCCGGTGGAGAGATCTATTTCAAGGAAGGATAATGCTAAACATTTACATAATCTTTTGTCTATTTAACTCTACTTAAATACTTATAGTTCGCGATATGGATAATAAATGGACATGATATAAGTGGATTTGTATTATTATCCTTTAAGAAAATCCTACTAAAATGGATATAGGCATTTAGATGATTTGTAGTATTTGTGATTGTTTGAGAATGTGTTCTTTAAAATCTCTACGGATTACTGATATTAAGTTGGAGTTTGAATCACTACTCTTTTGATGGCGTCAATGAATTTTTCAAAAAGAAAAAAAAAAAAAGAAATTGTGGTAGTGGAAATCCATAAAGCAGTATAATGCAATGAGTGTGTATAAAAATTAAGCAATATACTTATAACAGCATCATTGTTGTCACATTAATTTTTGTGTGCCATGGCATAGCATTTTCGAAACAAAAGGTTGATGACCTAAACTGCCAAAATATATAGGTTGGGGATCTTTTCGCTATATTTTCAATTAACTGAGGAGCCCAACTGGTCCTGGTCAAAGGAACGAACTCTTCCTCAAAAGTCCAGCAGGGAAGGAATATTCGCCTTGCAGCTGGGGTTGGTGAGTTGCCAAATTTGGAGCGAACAATTAGTATAACAAGAAAATTACATCTGATTTTCCAATTTCTTGGATCTGTGTCGCTCTTAAGATCGTCCCGTCTGATTCAGCATCCTTTGAACTGAAATATTGGGTTAGTGAAACCAATGTTTTCAGCAGTGGGTGCCGGCGGTGGTTCGCTTGTGTACTCCCATTCTGTTAAAAGCATATGCAAAGGCAGAAGCTATAATGGCATGGGCTCTTCTTCTTCTTTCGCAAGATTCTTGGCTGATGATCGTCGAAACGGAATTAGAGCCAGAAATACTGTTTCCGCTTGTAAATGTATGTCGATTCCTGAGGGCCTCAAACCCACCAAATTTCCCGTAAGGATCAAACTTTCTTCCTTAAGTTCCAATTTTTACCTCCTTTTCCTTTATTGTTTAGATAAAATTCTTGGAAATGTGTTTCTGAAGGTAGAGAATTCGGACGACACTTATTGATGGGTTTATCGTTTTCCAGCATTAAGTTATAATAATATCAGAATGTCTCATTGCATTCTCTTATTCTTCCAGTTTGTGATGTCCACCTTTCCTCCTGCAATCGAGCTTCAATTTTAAGTAGTACTTGTGGAAGTTAAACTTTCTTTTATTTTTATTTTTATTATTATTATTATTATTTTCTTTGGCAAATGTTTCTATAGATTATCATTCTGTAAAACTTAGAACCGTGCTCAAATTACCATAAGGTTTATAATAATGGTGCCATTTCTGGCAGTGGAAAATCACTGAAGATATCTTAGTTTTGCTTCACAGAAGCTCCTTCCATTTAATAATAATTTGGTAGTTTGGTTTCATAACCGAGTCTTGGCATCAATGGGAATTTGTGGAACTAGTTCGGTGTTTGGATGAAGTTACTAAAGGTCGAATCTTGTGGAGTTTATAATTATGTTCAGCAAGTTCATGAGGCGATGCATCTGTGTATTCCTTCTCCAGGGTTCGCCTGAAACAGAGAATTTGAGCATCTGCAACAAGGCTGAGGATGAAACTGATGTGCTTATTGAGTGTAGGAATGTCCACAAGTCATTTGGTGAAAAACAAATATTAAGAGGAGTGAGCTTCAAGGTGAAATCTGTGGTTTTCTTTGTGATCAATTGTTTTAGTGTTTCAATCATGTGCATCATAACTTATGCTTAAATTGAAAATTTCTTATCCAAGTAAATGGAGGTTGGCTAACTTTTATTAGGTGATGATATCTTAAGTTGCAAATATGATATTGCAACCTTCAATGTATTCCGATCTGAATTCTTCCTCTCTCACTTGAGTTGCTAGTAGTTTAATATCAATTATAACTAATCTGTCTGGAACCATGACAGTAGCTAGATCTTATCAGTCTTTTGCATGTAGAATTACATTCAAAGTATGTTTTAGATTTTTCTGATGCATGCTATTAAGGACCACCAGTTTTTCTTCTCCTTTTCCATGGATATATCTGGGAGTTGTATGAATTCCATTGGTTTTCACATATATCATGTCATTTATGTTATGCAATGCACCTTACTGTGTTGCATGTAATTTGCAAGTAATATCCTACTGCACTTTCAGCTTTTAAGAGAGATTTATATATTTTACTTCTTTCTACCATCTATATCTTCATAATATTTCTTCTCTTTAAAACTTAGTTTGAGTATTCATCTCTCTTGCATTTAAGCTAAGAGGAATATTTAGCCCATTCGTAGATTAGGCTTGGAGAGGCTGTTGGAATTATTGGGCCTTCAGGTACTGGTAAGTCAACCATCTTGAAGATTATGGCTGGGCTTCTTGCTCCAGACAAGGTAATTCTTCTCCTTAGTATGTCATTTTAGTATTATATAATATCTATTAAACGTATCTTGATGCCGTTCCTCGCTTCTCTTCCTGTTTGGATCTTTCATGATTTATATTAAATATCAGGGGGAGGTTTTGATTCGCGGTAGAAGGCGTAATGGTTTGATCAGTGATGAGGAAATATCTGGACTTCGAGTAGGCTTGGTGAGCTTCATTTCTCATATACAAGTTGTTGTAATCATATTATAGTGTTATGTCATCACACAATTCTTTAAATCTCCTTCCCAATGTAACAGGTTTTCCAGAGTGCAGCTCTGTTCGATTCTTTAACTGTTCGTGAAAATGTTGGTTTCCTCCTGTAAGATATAGAGTTCTAAAAAATTTTCAATGAATCTTTATTTCTATACACATTAAGATAAGGATGTATTTTATATTCATATTTCTAAGTCTTGCATTATTGCTGGGACAGATATGAAAATTCGACTATGCCCGAGGATCAAATTGCGGAGCTTGTCACAGAAACTCTAGCTGCTGTTGGATTGAAGGTGCATAAAATCATTTTCCATAATCAAGACAGATGTATTTAACATACTGAACTCGTAAACTTATTTGCTGCATTGAAATAGTGGCTGGGTGTGCATGTACATATTGTAACTGTTTCCCCTATTGTCGTCAGATAATTGAATTCTGGCAATCATATAAAAGTAATGCACTACACCAATTAAGTGAAAAAATATAAATCCTTTCTTGAAAATAATTAATTTCTTAATGCTTTTGATATTATGAATTTTGAGTTGATTGAGAATGTAAGTCTCACCGGGAAGCAAGATATGCACATATGAGAATAGAAAATTTGATAAAATAATTTGAAGATGCATATTTAGATAGGGAATTTGTGACGCAACCATTACTTATTGAGGCAAGCTTAATGTTCAGGCACAACATAAACTGAAAAATTTTCGAATTATTGAAAAAGGGCGTAAAGATGGTGAAAGAGTTTCCTTCATTGCAATTTGCATGATTATTAAGTATCCTTGTATCTTATTATTCTGGATATTCAATTAATGTCCTTAACAGGGAGTTGAGGACCGGTTGCCCTCTGAATTATCTGGTGGAATGAAAAAAAGAGTTGCTTTAGCACGTTCCATAATCTTTGATACCACAAAGGACGCAGAAGAGCCTGAGGTGCATCACTAGATTCTTTCGATAGTGTCTGTAGTTATTTATGGCTGCTTTTTCGGATTTTTTCCTTACATGGATTCATGTTTTGTTTATTAGATGTTCAACCATGCTACATGTACATGATAGTTTACATGATAATTTACACAATAACTACCGCGAATCTGTCAAGTCATAATTTAGCATCAAAGTTCACATTTTCCCACTTCATCTACCACATGTTACTATTATGCCGACTCTTCTGTGAAATTAGCTGTTTGCATTAAACCTTACTGTGATTTAAAGCTAACTAATCAGTAGAAAGTTAATTTTGAATTTTCTGAGTGATTTAAGGCATTTCAGGTTCTTCTTGCAACTCATTTAGCTTGTGAAATTAGCATCAAAGTTCACGTTTTCCCACTTCATCTACCACATGTTACTATTATGCCTACACTTCTGTGAAATTAGCTGTTTGCATTAAACCTTACTGTGATTTTAAAGCTAACTAATCAGTAGAAAGTTAATTTTGAATTTTCTGAGTGATGTAAGGCATTTTAGATTCTTCATGCAACTCATTTGGCTTGCATTTGTCCAAGGAAAAGCATCAATATTCATTTTCTTTTTTCTGGTTAATTTTGATCCTTGTAATTGTCTTGTGTTATTTATCTTCATATGTAATGATTTTGGCATGCTCCGTTATTGCTTACTGAATAAATTGAATGACAATATGTCATAGTCTCAAGTTGGCAACCAAGTGTAGTCATACCTTCATAAATCATGCTTGTGTGAATAAATTGATTTTTCCATGTGCATGCCTTTTTTCTGCTCTTGCAATTACTCAGGTGTTTCTGAGTACACTCTAGCATACATTCTTACCTTTCTCCGTCTAAATTCTGAACTTTTCATCATTTACAACTCTTAAGAAAGGTAGAAATGTGCACATGATTTAAGTTCCTTATTTTTATTTTTTCCTTTAGAACTGCATTACATTGGCATATCAAGTCAGAGATTGCTAGAATGTGAGGAATTCCGACATTCTAGGAAATTGCTATCCAATTTAACCTAAACAAAGGAAAGAGAACTACAAGTGTTGTAATAGCTATGCTTTTGATTGCTTTCTTGTGGGGTTCTTGACGGCTGGAAGGGTGGGAAAAACTTAGTGGCCACAGAATTCTCTTGATGATTAGTAACTGTGTCAAATACTTCTTGGTCATTCGCCTCGCTGGTGATAGTTACATCCATCACATAAGCAGGTACTTCTGTACGACGAACCAACTGCTGGACTGGATCCAATTGCATCTACTGTAGTTGAGGATCTCATCCGCTCTGTTCATATGGAAGGCAAGGATGCCCTTGGGCAGCCTGGGAAGATTGCATCATATGTTGTTGTCACTCATCAACATAGTACTATTAGAAGAGCTGTTGATAGGTACTCATCAGTTTGTAGCAACATCATTTAAGAATTCATTTTAAAATAAGGTATTTTTCTTTTCTGGTGCTACTTGCTCGGTATTTTTGTGAACATTACCATATGTTGTAGGCTGTTATTTCTCCATGAAGGAAAGGTTGTTTGGCAAGGGATGACCCATGAATTCTCCTCATCAACAAATCCAATTGTTCGGCAGGTAAGAATTTATTAGTCATGTTCACGACCTATTAGCAAAATTTAGGAGAGTGGAGGTTTCATGTCCCAAGTTAGTTTCTTATTCATGAATCACGATCATATTGATGTTTTAAGAATTTCCACAGTTTGAGCATATTCTGTTTCTATATTCTCAGTTTGCATCTGGAAGTTTGAATGGCCCGATCAGATATTAGCTCAGACAACTGTGGAAAATTTTGAAGGAACATGGATTGCAATAGCAACATCCTCTTGTTCAAGTCAGATTATATAAAAAACGTGACATGATAGATTTTCCGCACGAGTTGAACTCTTTATCTAAGACGCCACAGTGGAGGCAGAGTTTCAAGTTAACTTTTGACTGGTGGATAAGTGCTGGCAATTCGGTCCAGTGACTCCCCCCTCCCTCAGTTTAGTCCCATCTGATCATTCTTCTTTCAAGCTTTGCTGTATGCTCATGTCATCTGAGACTTCTTTGATGACAGCGTGCAATACATGGTGAACACTCCAAAGCAAACTAACTGTGTAGAGCAGACTGTGATGGCTACGTCGGTCACCCTTGGAACGCACCTTATTCTGCGTTTAGCCTTTTCGGATACGATATACTTCTCTTGATTTTTGACTTGTTAGAAGCAAATAAGGATGTCCAGATGCATCTGGACTAATGCTTGGCAACCCTGCAGCATTTTTAGGTATACTTGTCACAGAAACGATTACTGATGTGTACCATTGTTTGATGAAATTTTCCTAATTACAAAGTGAATGGATGAACTGACAACTCCAACATCACATTTATTTCTTTTATATTATATTATTTCACTGATTTAGTTCTTGTGCTTTGGTTATTATTATTTACTTAAAATGTGTTGGATTGACGTGAGTGAATGAGTTGGTCTCAAGAATTCTACACCTTTTGAGAAGATTATCATATTTAATAACTTCATTCATATTCAGTCTGTTTGTGTTCGGATAAATCCAGTAAACAACGAAAGATTACAATATGCGTCCCCAATGATGAGCATTAAATTAAATTAAATGTAGCAATAACAAGATGACCTAACTACCATCAAATTACATGTAAACAAGATCATTTTACTTCTCCCACAAAATCATGTACAAATTCTACTTCGCAAAAACATATGGCCATCTGAAGCGGTTAATTTGTGTGGAAAAATAGAATTGTGTGTAAAAACAAAATCTAATTCAAACCAATGATACGGTGATAGGAGATGTTGACACCTGCCCTCCTATTGCTAGGTATCTCATCCCGATACCCGACAGACCCGACTGCCACATCACTAGTTAGATTTTTTCTGTTTCAAAATCTTTTCTCCCAGGGTATATTTTTATTCGGCTGTTGTAGAAAATTTTGTTATTGCAGCGTGATTCCCGTGTAAATTTTACAAATATTTATCACAGACAGTTATGGTAAGCATGAGCTTTTAATATCCTAAAAACATGGCTCCACTTTTGACAATCATAACACTCGATCGATCCTTTGTCTGTTCCCTTTGTTTTCCAGCGCTCAATGATTCATCGATATCCATAAAGGCGCAAGAATTAACACCGGACTTCACTCTGTTTCGTTGGTCTTGCTTGCTATTTCAATTCTTCCAAATTCAGTTGTATTATTAATGAATGAATGAATGGTACCCAATCCATCTCTTTCTTGTTTTCACTTCATCTGTGCAAGTGTTGCTCTTATTGACATATTGTTTCCTATTCCTTGTTTGAACCTTTTTCTCATCTTCCTGCACTCCCTCTTCTAACAATTAGCCTTGCCCCGTTCGCTCAAAAGTTGGATCTTTTACAGATCCTCATTCGCTGCTAATATAAATCAATAAATCATCTTGAGCCTTGAGGGTTACAGCCAGTTGTTCTTCTTAAGCGATTTTGTAAGCAAATTTCACCAGATTGAACCTTTTTTCGCATTGACTTTGTTCCTGTTGTATCGAGAGACGGGCCTAGGAGAGAAATAACACTAATCCATTTTTTTTTTCTTTTTTGGGCAAATTGAGTTGAATTAGTCCAAGAGATACAATCGGGTTGGTTCCAGAGAATTCTCTGACAATAATCCACTGAGAATCAACTTTTGAAATAACAAGGACCAAGGACCCTTTCTGCTATATTGGTATTGGAAAATTTAGAGAAATGGCATCAGTGTTTTTGTACCATGTGGTGGGGGATCTGACAGTGGGTAAGCCTGAGCTTGTTGAGTTTGCAGAGACAGAAACAGTGGAGGCCGCCATTCGTGCCTTAGGGGAATCATCGGAAGCAGGAATTCCAGTGTGGAAGAAGAAATCACAGAAGAGTGTAATTGAGAATGCAGAAATGAGGCAGCAGAGGTTTGTGGGCGTACTTAATTCCCTTGATATTGTAGCATTCTTGGCCAGGGAAGAGTGTTTGGCTGATCAAGCCAAGGCCCTCAAGACACCAGTTTCCGAGGTTGTGATTCAGAACAATTCTGTATTAAAGGTGGTTGATCCTGGCACAAGGTTTGCTCTTGTACTTTAGCTGTTGCATATTCTTGCTACCTCTCTCTGTTTTTTCTTGTTTGTACTATTTATTTATAATTATCCTCTTCAAGTGAGTTGAATAATTTTCATTTGTAAGATATTAAGCATGAAGATCTCTTATAGCCGGTGACTTTAGCTATCTCTGGCTCTTGGATTTGCCGGGGCAAGAGCGCCAAGGAAAGCAACACCATTAAGATTTTGTTCAAAACTCTTGTGGAATATTTCTAAATTAGAACAAATGACAGGTTCATCGCCTAAAAAGAACAATGAAAATAATGATGGTAATTTGAGCCTGATAGCTTCATTCTCAGTTTTCTCACTAACAAAAGTGCGAAAACAATTTTCACCAGAACCTCCATGCATTACCATCTTATTTTCGAGGTTCTAGTGTGACTTCTAAAGTTTGAGTAGCTGTGTCATTCTATTTATATACTTGTTACGAGAGCAATATTCACAATATTACTAACCCTCTCCATCCAAGTGGGCAGTGGCTTGACTTTAAATGACAATTATACTTAAGCTATTAAGTATTAATTTATGAGAATCTGCTAGCAGACTCATTGTTCACTGCTACAAATCTTCCAGAATCTGGCAACATGTGATTTTATTCCTTCTCTCTCTCTTTCTATAAGCTATATATGCCTCTTTGTGCTTTCTCACACACGATAAGATTTTTGTTTAGTTCACTAGTGACAGTGTTTTATTTTTTCTTTGGGGCAATTGTACTGCATTCAAAGTAAGGATTCAAATTTGAAACCATAGTGTGAGGACAATATAATTGCAAATAGAGCTGCGGAAGTGACAATATAATTGCAAACACAGCTGTAGAAGTGTTATCTTTTTCCAACTTGAGATCCTACATAGTGGGCCAGGGTTGTGGCTGTAGAAATCACCATATGACAGGTAGATGGATAGTGGTTCCATCCCCATCCCTAAACCACAACCCACAGAGAGAGGGAGGCTTAAATAATATGAACATACATTTGGGACAGTGATAGTATTCATAGTCACACTAGTGCCAACTGCTGATAGAGATTTTATTAAGCAATTGTTTTAACATTGCGACAAATTTTGCGTCAACGCAAATCAAGTTCTAGTTATAGGGTTTTTTACTCATGCTAACATAATGTCACTGCTTCTTGATCTCATGCTATCATTTTGTCTTCATAGCTGTTTTGTAGGTAGGGGTAAGCGTCAGGCGGTTTGGTTCGGTTCCAGGCCAAACCAAAACTGAACTGCGATGGTCAGTTTGAGGAATTTCCAAACTGAAACTGACTGAACTCAATTCTGTCCAGTCAATTTCGGCCTTTTTTTTTTTTTTTGGGGGGGGGGGGGGGGGG
>CAVNYN010214984.1:0-13944 GCA_963692815.1 Nyctanthes arbor-tristis | reverse complement strand
TATCTTGAAGCTCATCATCCTACTTGCTGGACATGGGTTCAGTAGCAGCGTCTGGGGGGAATTTCTTGTTTAGAGGAGACCTCCGCTATTGGCTTGAGTCTACTGGGCTGTGGTGCAATATGATTGGACAACAGATCTGTGTGGGCAAGCTATAGGACCACCTCATAGGGGATAGATCTAATTCGAGTTGTAGGAATTGCTTTCTGTGCTGGATTCAGACTGCGTGGGACTGTCACCGTCAGTATTATTTGGGTTGCTGAAGTGCCTATGGTAGAGGCTATATCTGGATTAGACTTTGTTGGAGAGTCTTGGGATTGTGTTGACTGTAGGGGGTTTTCACCTCAGTTCCGGTATTGTTGTGCTTCTCTGCTTTCCTCTTGCTATATGAGTCGCTGGAAGAATTTGCTTCTTTCTTGGTTGCCATGGAGATGAGACGCACATAGGGTTTTCAGTAAGAGAAGATATGTAGATGAGACTATATAGAATGAGAATCCTAAAAGTAAAGAGTTTGAAGTGGAAGTGAAGTCTTTTGAATTGCAAATTATATCAAGTGACATAATTGGAGTTCCAATAGGGCATGTCTTGTTCACTTGGGCTTTGACCATAAACTTGGACATGACAGCCCACATGGCCCACAATAAACGAAAACAGACAAAAATAACATAAAAAAAAAACAAGATGGAATAAAAACATCTATTCTGGGAAGGAAACTTCCTGATGTTTTCGCATTGCCCATATGCTACCAGCATCTTGCCAAGCAGCCTCATCTAGTCAATGCACAGTAACTTTTACCTTACAATGAGTGGGATTCTATCATTACTTTCTGGGAATTTCTATTTTCTCGAAGTGAGCTAGTTGTGCACAAAGGACCAATCATCATCTGAGGTGTTTCTCCATAAGAATGGCTTCATACCTGGCCGTGCCTAACTTTTACTATATAGAAGCACTATCTTCTAGGTTTGGTGATGGCTTGGTGGTGGCTGCGTTCAATCACATACAGAAGAATAGTTTCACATTTTCAGCCATGTTCTTTTTTTCTTTTTTATTTTCCCTCTGTATAATTTTTCCAAATGACTAAAGTATTGGAAAAAGAAGTGACTTACAGCCTTTTCCTCCAAGGTCCTTGCCCTAAGTACTTCACCATGTGAGTTGGAGAAACACAGATACTGACTGTGTGTTAACACCACTGAACTCACCCTTAGACAGATGTTCCTTCCAGTAATGATGAAGAGCCACTCACTTCTCAGCAAGAAAGAATCCATGGAAAGTGACAGACACAGCCTGCTTGACAGGAATTCGCCATCAGATACAATCGATGCCAATATCCTATGCAACTGGACAATTTCTACAACGTATAATTGAGCTAGCTGCTCTAAACTGAAATTCATCCAGACTGGTAGAAAAAGAGCTGATTTCGTAAGTCGGTCAACTATTACCCAAATAGCATCATAACCTCCATTTGATCTTGGAAGGCCCACCACGAAATCTATCGAGATCTTCTCCCACTTCCATTTCGGTATTTTAAATGGATTCAATAGCCTTGATGGCCTTTAGTGCTCAGCCTTAACTTGCTGACACACCATGCACCTCGCCACAAACTTAGCGATACTACCTTTTATATTCTTCCACCAAAAGGTATCGCGTAAGTCACAGTACATCTTTGCACACCCAGGATGCGCCGCATAAAGGGTAAAATGAGCCTCAGCCAAAATCTCATTCCTAATTTGTTCATCTTTTGGCACAAAAGGTACCTGCTAAACATTAGTGCTCCATCCGTTGCAATTTTAAATCCAACTCTACTTGTTATCCCAACGCCAGACATTATTTTTTCAAAACTTTGTCATCTTTTTGAACCATCACAATTCGATCTCTCAGGTCGGGCTTAATTGTCAGACTAGATAATCAGTTGGATTTGTGAACAAACGGGGTTTTTACCTGAACTCTTAGATTCTTGAAATCCCTTATAAGTTGCTCATGCATCGTTGTTAATGCTGCCATCTAACCAGCATTCTTTCTGCTCAATGCATCTGCAACTACGTTGGCTTTACCCGGGTGTTAAGGTATAGTGCAGTCATAGTCCATTACTAGTTCCAACCACCTTTGTTGTCTCATATTTAACTCCTTCGCTGTGAAGAAGTATTTGAGACTCTTGTGATCAGTGTAAATTTCGCATCTGCTTCTGTATAGGTAACGATGCCATATCTTCAAGGCATGGATTACGGCTGCCAACTCAGGGTCATGTGTCTGATAATTTTGTTCACGCTGCTTCAACTGCCTCGAAGTGTAGACTATAACCTACCCTTTCTGCATGAGTACATAGCCCAACCCCTGCTTAGATGCATCGCTAAAGATGACAAATCTGTTTGACCTGTCAGGTATAGCTAATACCAGTGCCATAACCAACTGCTTCTTTAGTTCCTGAAAACTGTGATCACACTTTTCAGTCCATAGAAGCTTAACACCCTTGCGAGTCAACTGAGTCATTGGGCTAGCTATCTTAGAGAAACCTTCGATGGCAATACCTGGCTAAACCCAAAAAGCTTCTTACGTCCCCAACATTGGCAGGTCTGGCCAATTTGCGACGGTCTCAACCTTAGAAGGATCAACTTCAATACACTTCGCGGTCACAATATGGCCCAAAAATTCAACCCTTTCTAACCAAAATTCAAATTTCTTGAATTTGGCATATAACTTTTCTACTCGCAGTATTTCCAACAGAATTCTTAAATGTTTCTCATGGTTTCTGGCATCCCTTGAATAAGTCAGAATGTCATCAATAAAGACGATGACAAACTTATCTAAATATTCATGCAACACACGGTTTATCAAGTCCATGAATATCGCTGGGGCATTAGTGAGGCCAAATGCCATCACTGTAAATTTATAATGCCCATATCTAGTTCTAAATGCTTTCTTTGGGATGTCAGTGGGTTTGACCTTCAACTAATAGTATCTTGATCACAAATCTATCTTTGAGAACATAGTTGTCCCCTTTAACTAATTGAATAAATCTTCGATCCTCATAAGGGGGTATTTATTCTTGATAGTCAGCTTGTTCAGTTCTTGGTAGTTAATACACATCCTTATACTTCCATCTTTCTTTTTAACAAACAACACTGGTGCTCCCCATGGAGACACACTTGGTCTGATGAAGCCTTTCTCCAACATCTCCTCCAATTGTAGCTTCAATTCTTGTAGCTTTTTCAGCGCCATTCAATACAAAGCTTTGGACACATGTGCAGCTCCATATACCAAGTTTATAACAAACTCTACTTCTCTGTTGGGTGGAACGCTCAATAGACAATCTGGAGACACATCAACAAACTCGCAGACATTGGTACGTGATCTAATGTGATATTCCCCAGTGATTCGCCCTAGAGGCTGATCAAATACCCTTGGCAATCCTCGTTTGCCAATAGCCTCTCTACTTGTAAGGCTGAAATAAGGCTGGGAAGTTCCTTAATTTTCAACCCGCAGAATCTAAATTCCTCATTCTCATTCTTTCATAATACCACTTCTTTCTCATGGCATAAAATAGTAGCTCAATTACTACTTAGCCAGTCCATACCTAAAATAATATCAAAGTCTGTCATTTCAATTATGTTCAAGTCAGCTTTAATTGTTAACCCTTCGAAGTTTATAGGTACATCCCTAGCTATCTCATCAGTTCTAATTATTCACCCTGATGGCATATTAACTTCTAGTATACTATTAGTTTTCTCTTCTACCAAGTTTAGTCTAGCTAGGCATGCAGTAGATACGAATGAATGCGTAGCACCATAATCAATTAAAATAAAAACATGAATACTAAAGACAGATAGTATACCTGCTATTACGACTGCTTCATCATGGGTTAATGCATAAACCCTCGCCTTTCCTTTCTTATTCTGCTCCTGGTTCCCAGTCTGCACTGTATTCCTGGTTTGTCCTTGATTCTGAGTAGGCTTTGCACAGTAGTTGGCTACGAAATAGCCGGTCTATCTACACTTATAACAAACTCCCTTGCCTTAAAGACATTCTCCCATATGATATTTTCCACACTTAGGGCACTGAGTAATGTTGAAGTTATTCTGACCACCGTCTAACCCTATATTTGGACACTTGTTCGGAGTTTGATTCCTATTCTAGTTCTGATATTGATTATGCCGTTTTTCGTATTCCCATTATCCCAATTTTACCTTCCTTAGGCATCAACTATCTTTTGGGTGGCTCGCTCTAAATTTAGACAGGAGGATATGGCATAAGCCCGTGCCAAGACTTGCTCATACGTGGTGAATATATAGGCAGCCATTATCACTCCTATCTTGGGTCATAAACCCATTTCAAATCTCATTGCTTTCTTTTCATTAATGTCAACCAGGTGAAAGGCATACAGAGAGAGTTGTTCAAATTCTCCCTCATAATCCTCCAATGACTTATTCCCCTATCTCAGATGTAGAAACTCTACTTCTTTCTGATCACGAACATGCTCGTCGATGGTCTCCTCAGCATTTCGGACGAATTGCTCGTTTGCAATTCTAGTCACTCTAGCTACCTCAGGGTCTCCTCTGTGTGCCATGCCTAAGGAATACCATTTATATAAGTCTAGTTAGTTTGGGGTATTCTAATATCTTCTAACCGATTTATGAGGATTAAAATAAAAATATCCTTTCAAATCAAGTATATTTATTTACTACTAGTTATGCTCAACTCGTTCTCTAATCTTTGTTGGATGTCAATGCTTATTTTCTGTTCTTATACTTCACATAAAATCTTTATACATAAATATCTTAAAGGCATGTAAGATTTAATATAGTTAAACAATTTCTTACCTCGGAGTCGGCGGAGTAGACGATGGTGAGGGACTGCTAAAATTTTTCTACTTAAAAATATCTTTGGAAATCTTTGAAAAATTTTGCAAGTCTATATAAACGTAGACCCACTCTGATACAAAACTGTAACGCCCAGAATTCAGAACAACCCGAGACACTATATGATCTTTAAAATTTACTTTGAATGCAGAATCTATAAATAAATAATTAAATGCGGTAATATCCCTTTAATGACAAACAATGGAGTTTGTCGATAGTAGTCTTAAAATTTAACGCACAAATAAATGTATAACTTGAAATTTTTAAGAACATTTAATATAAATTCTAATTTTAATAGCTAGTAGCCTTTCCCATCGGCCCTCCACCTGCTCCAAAACCTAAAAGTGTTAGTTTTGAAAGAATGACTATAAAAATATATTCAGTAGACTCTAGCGGCATATTAATCAATTCATATCGTAAATACAACACGTAGACATGTGAATAGTTCTTTTTTGGTGGATCTAATCTTTGGGAACAAGCATCATAAATGAATACAAGTTCTCGTTCTTATGTATTAAAGCAGATACGCGTATAATAATAAAGAGATCTTTAGCATATAATAATATGCGATCACACATTTGCATGTAATATTCATCACATAAATCAATTAAGAATACGCAAAAATTTAAGAAAACATCTTTATAAATTTAAGAGTCTACCTCAACCTTCACGAGTTGAGCTACCTTTGCAAGAATTCTATTCGTTTAGTGATCTTTATGCCTCATCTAGTCAAAAGTAGTTAAATTATCTTAGTATTGGAGAAATAATTCTTTATGAAAAAGAATAAATAAACTTTAAGGACTTATATGAATATTTGAGAAATTTATTTGGAAAAGTATGGGTTCTAAATTGAGTATTTCAAGCTCTTGTGAACCTGAATAATAGAATTAGTAAACTGAAAGGCTGAAATAAATAGGAACAAGAAACCTTGGGGCTTATTAACTAACTACAAAATTTGAGGGACTGAAATAGCAGGAAATAAGACTTAGGGATTACCCTTGAAATATCTTTATTAAATCAAATTTACAACTCAAACCCCCACTTCATACATATTCACGTACAGAACTAAGGGTGGGCACTGAAACCGAAAAATCGAATTGAACCGAACCGGTTCGGTCCGGTTTGGTTGGGTTTTTTGCTTTTACGGTTCGGTTCTCGGGTTTTACGCGGCCGAACCGAGCCGGTTTGGTTCGGCCCATGGTTTGAGCCATTCAAAACTGGTTCAACCTAGTTAAAACCGAACCGGATATACCCGGTTCGGTTAAACAGCTTTGAACCAGTTAAACCGGATTTTCTTTTTCTTTTTTTCTTTTTCTTGCTTGAAAACGTTAGATCTGGACTCCAAAGCCCAAACCGCTTCAAATTTGCAATATTCAAAAATCACACAGAAACCACTTTTGAAATTGAAATCCTGAAAAATATTCAAAAATCTACAGACTATAATCTTCCTTACATATTTCACATTCGAAATCCTAATTTGAAATTGAAACATCCCATCAAAATACAAATTTTCAATTCAAAATCAAAATAATAAAATCTCCATTTGTATTGGTACGCCTCCCTTCTTCTGCCATCGGCCGAGCCACCGTCCCCGTGGTGATTTCCATCATTGACTGACCATCAAACAACCCTTGAAGAGTCTCTCTGGGTATGAATGTATAATGTATGTATATATCTATATATCCTAATTTTTAGGTGCTTAATTCCCGTCCTTCGGCCTTGGCTACGCTCCTCCACCGCTTTCGCTGCTGCGTTGGACCACCCATGAGTCCATGACAATGTCAAGACTCAAGAAAAAGAGAGAAGAGAGAGAGAGAGATAGTGAACCGAGAGAGAAAAACAGAGAGTCGGAGACATTGGCTTGGCTGCTTCTTCCTCCCTACTAGGTTTTCCCCTTATCTCACTTCCTTTTGGGCTCTAAAATTGGCCCATTAAGATTTAAACAAAAAATGAGGTCCAACATTTCAAAAAAAAAATTTTTGAGGCCCAAAACTGAAACTCGACCCAACCCAACCCAACCCAGGTTGGGTCGGTTTGGATCAGGTTCACATGCTCGTCGGGCCAGTTTTGGGCCTAACCCGGCCCGACCGACCCGACGCCCAGCTCTAACAGAACCGAGAAAGATGAAAGGAGAGTTCAACTTGGCTGATCCAAGTGTAAACTCAACGAATTTTGGCCATAAAAATCAACAAACCCATGGCAGCAGCTTATACTTTGTGAACTTTGAGGAAGTTTGGTCGACTAGTGGCAGAACGGTCACGCACCGTGGTTCGACTGAGTTATGATTTGGGTTTAGGTTTTTAGTTCTGTTTCTTCCTTCTTTTTCATGATTTTCTAGTTCATATTGTGGTCTGAGAAGGATGTATATGTTGGTTGAAATCCTTTATAGTTAAGACGGTTAGGCAACTAGTAGGTGTTGATTCGTTGTGATGTGTCAATACGGAGTTTAGTTGACTCAGTGACACGGGTGTAGTCGGGATTGTATGTGACGGGCAAAAGACGTTATGTATCTATATATCAGATGGTTTTGGCTAAAAGAGTGAACCGAGAATATATACGCATACATACATGTATATAGTTTTATAGCTTGGTGAACCATGTACATGGAAAATTTCCTACGAACAAACCAATATTATTGCAGGCTGTGAAGGAGTATGCATGCAATGAAGCAACATTGCCTTTTGTTTTTCTTTGTATTTGTGGAGTATATAAAAGAAATAAGCATTGATAATGAAGGAAGGGACCTTACCAGACAACTAAGAGAAAAGTGAATGAAAAATCTTCCAAAAGCTTTTGTTTTGATGTCGAAGAGAAGACTTGCGTGTAGTTGGGTAATCCTTGGTGAAGGAAGATACATTATTTACTTATTTTATGTTAGGAATATTAGGGTAATTGAAATGAAAGAAAGAAACTAACAGTGAATATGGAAAACAAATCTTCCTTCATCGAAAAATATAGTATTGCTTGAGAAGGTGGTCATTATTTGGGCTGCTATAACACAAGTAGAATTGAATTGGATCAATTTGGGCTAGAACCAACTTATTCACGTAACATGTTGGGTTCTGAAAAAAATATAAGAATGAATTCATAAAATTTTAGCTTTAGTAACTGGATTTTATTTAATTTAATTAATTGTATCTTGACTAGACAAGGGTGACAAAAATAGTAAATAAATAAATAAATTAGACCAGTCGTAGCGACATGTTTTATCAAAATAGTACATAAAAATTTATTCTAAAATTTTTCAGTCGCTACACCACTAATACCAAGTTGCCTTCTCAAGTGATCAAACCTAGCAGAGTCAAGGTCCTTAGTGAACAAGTCTGCTAAATGGAACTCAATTTGGATTTATTCCAGTGTGAGTTTCTTTTTCAACCAGTTCTTTAATGAAGTGATGCTTAATGTCAATGTGTTTGCTTCTGGAGTGTTGGACAGGATTTTTCGAGATGTTGATAGCACTAGTGTTGTCATAATATAGGATGATCTTATTTTGCACAACTTGGTAATCTTCTAGCATGTGTTTCATCTATAGTAGTTGAGTGCAACAATTTCCTGCTGCAATGTACTCAGCCTCAGCTGTGGATAGGGATATGTAGTTCTGTTTCTTACTCATCCATACTATGAGATCTACACCATTGCCTACACTCTTTCCCACACGACGCTCTTCCGATCTTATAGCCTGCCCAATTTGCATCTGAGTATCCAGCTAAGTGCACATTGGTATCTTTTTTATATCAAATTGCATACTCAGTCGTTCATTTCACATATTTTAGAATCTTCTTTACTACTTCTAGATGTGACTCATTGGGCTGTGCTTGATAGCTTACACACATTCCTACACTAAATGATATGTCTGGCCTACTTGTAGTGAGATACAACAGACTTCCAATCATGCTCCTATATAGGGTTGTATCAACTACTTTTCCTGGCTCATCTTTGAGATCTTTCCAGTTGTTGCCATGGGGTTTTTGCAGGTTTGGCGTCCATCAACCCAAATGTCTTTATCAGATTCTTTGCATATTTAGTTTGAGATATAAATACGCATATTTCTGTCTGTTTCACCTACAAACCAAGGAAAAATGTTAGTTTCCCTACAAGACTCATTTCAAATTCAGTTTGCATGAGTTGTATGAACTTTGTGGTTTTTAGATCAGATGTTGATCCAAATACTATATCATCAACATAGATTTAAGCAACAAGTATTCCATCCTTTAGATGTTGAACAAATAGAGTCCTCTCTATTCCACATCTGGAATATCCCTTTTGGAGTAGATATGATGTCAGCCTCTCATACTAGGCCCTTGCAGCCTACTTAAGTCCACGCAGTGCCTTCCTAAGTTTGAATACAAGTTGTGGATTACTTGGATCTATAAATCCTTGGGGTTTTTCCATATACACTTCTTCATTTAGATATCTTTTAAGAAATCGCTCTTTACATCCATCTGGAACAACTTGATCTTCAGATAGCAGGCCATGGCTAGCAACAATTGAATGAACTCCAATCTAGCCATAGTTGTAAAAGTATCATCATAGTCTATTCCCATAACCTGTATGTATCCCTTTGCTACTAAACGGGCTTTATTTCTTATGATCCTTCCTGCAGCATCGGTTTTGTTCTTGAAAACCCATTTTGTCCCAATGATATTCACCTCAGGTGATCTTGGAACCAATTCCCAGACTTCATTTCTTTCAAACTGATTTAGCTCTTCCTGCATGGCTTGCATCCAGTGCTCATCATTTAGAGCATCCTTTGCAGTTTTTGGCTCTATTTGTGACAAATGGCAAACATCGCCTAGATCTGCTGCAAACATCTTCCTTGTTGTAACACTTTCTGTGAGATCCATTAAAATATTATCTAAAGGAAGGTTTCTTTGAACTCTAGATGATGGGATCCTCCTCTGTTCTGGGGAGATGGATCTAGCTTGCTCGGCAACTACTTCTGGTTCACATCCCGATTCCCAGATGTGTCTTGCTCATTCCTATTTGGTTCTGACTGGCTGGACAAACTCTCATCATTAGGTGAGACTTTTGTCTGTGGTGTAGAGGTGTTTGCTGGGACGAGCTCCAGAGTGTCCTTTTCCTGTGAAGATAGAGTATTACCATTAGTCTCATCAATTTTGACATTTATTGACTCAATGATATTTTGACTCTTTAACATATAAATTCTATAGGCTTTGCTATTTTCTGATTATCCTACGAGGATTGTTTCATCACTTTTTGAGTCAAATTTCCCAATCCTTTCTCGATCATTGAGAATATAGCATTGACTTCCAAAGGTGTGAAAGTAATCTACTTTAGGTATTTTCGTCTTCCAAATTTCATAGCTGGTTTTTTTAGTCCCAGGTCAACAACACTATGTTAGTGATATAGCATACTATGTTTACAGCTTCTGCCCACAGTTTAAAAAGAAGCTTCCTGGTATGCTGCAAGACTCTAGCTGTCTCTTGTAAGTTTCTGTTCTTTCTTTCGGCTACACCATTCTGTTGAGGTGTTTTTGGAGCAGAGAATTCATGAGCTATTCCATACTTCCTGCAAAAAATCAGCAAAGTCATTATTCTCAAATTCTCTTCCATAGTCTCTTCTAACTCTCCTGATCTTGATTCCTTCTCCACTTTTTTCTGTGGTCAGCTTGTGATAGAGACCTACAAACTTGTCAAAGGTGTTAGATTTTTCTCTAATAAATATAACCCAAGTATACCTTGAAAAATCATCGACACACACAAAGATATATCTTTTACCTCCCAGGCTTTCTGTCTGAACTGGACTCATGAGGTCCATGTGTACCAGTTCTAGTCTATTTGCCAAGCTGACAGCTTCCACAGATACCACTCGGTACTTCCTTGAAAATGGGCACTCCTCTAATGGTTGTTGTCCTGGCTAGCTTCAGAAGATCTTGATGGTTCACATGCCCCAACTTGTTATGCCATAATTTAACCTAGTCTATCCAGGCAATTTGACAAGTGGTATTATTCTAGAGTATGTAGGATTTGTCACTTCCTCGTACAACTCCTAGAATTGCCTTTCCAAGGCTGGTTTGCTGAGTGTTACAATCAGACACTTTGTAGTGTTCTTTTGTGAAGAATACGCATATATTCCCATCACAGAGTTGCCCCACACTGAGCAAGTTGGCTTTCTATCCCTTCAACATATAGCACATTTTTTAGAGTTGGCAATCCTGTGACATCAATGATTCTCGAGCCACGAATATGCCCTTGCATGCCATCACAAAAAGTGACTACACCTGTCTTACCTTTTCAAACACATGATAGCAATGATAGTATACCTGTCATATGTTTGAAGCATCCACTGTCAAAATACCACGCGTTGGGAATCAATGCACTGAAAGTGACTTGCACAACGTAACTCTTCATATTCTCCCTTTTCACCCAGACTTGCTTTATTAGTTTTGAATTATCAGGCCTCACTTTTTGTGCATTTATAATCTCATTGTACTTCTTGTAGATAAAGATGTCATGTCCTGTCATCGAGTTCCTGGCCTTGGAGGTAGCCTTGACTCACTGAGCTTTTTGTGAGTGAGCTTGGTCTGGCTTGGTTCTGGATGGTAAAAATGCATCTGGCAAACTGGATGTGTTCTGTGAATAGACAGTTCCCTTTATAAAGATAGCGGCCTGAGTCTTCTTTCCTTTGCCATCATATCCTAGACATGTCTTGTCTCCAGTAGATTTTCCATTCTTCAATATTTCATTCAATCTTACAGCTCTGAAAGTGAGTTTTTTGATTCATTCATTGCACTGTTTGACTTTATCCTAAAGTTGTACCTTCTTCGTTGTTAGTCTAACAATCTCGGCAATTTTCCACCAGTACTTTGGCAGCCTTTTCTCACTCATCATTGGCAAATTTTGGCATGATCAGAAGCTTGTCTTTTTTATCTTCTTCATCAACTAACTTATGTGCTATCTCAGAGCAGTTCAGGCACGAATGCTAAACACTGGACATATCTGGTAACTCAGCAGTGCTTTTTACATGAGCAGTTAAGCGGGTGACAGCTATTCTTTGTCTTCTAAATTTGTTCCAGAGCCTTCCTCACTATCTTCGCTCCAAGTGACATTCATCGCCTTTTTATTTCTGTTTTTTCAGAGAGTGTTCGTGCTTTCAGCGGCAATGTGTCCATAACCTTCACACTCATGACATTGTATTTGGTTTTCGTTATTCCTTCGTGGGCCATCTACACTTTCTTTGGAACTATCACTGCTCTTCTTCTTGAACCGACTTTGATTTGATCCCTGATTTCGATAATTCTTTCCTCTTTAGTTGGTTTTCAGGAATTTGTTGAATTATCTAGTGAGCAATGCAATGGCTTCATCTTCATCATTTTTCTCGACAGTTTTGATTTCTTTAAAGGCAAGTCCGGGTTTCTTGTCAGCTCTCCTCTTACCAAGGCCTAGCTCATAGGTTAGTGAACCTGCCAGTTCTTTGACTTTTATGGTACTCGCGTCTTTATTTTCCTCAATCGCGGTGATCTTGGCATGGAACCTTTCTGGTAAAGATCTGAGAATCTTCTTCACTATTTCATGCTTAGAGTACTTCTGCCCTAGAGCATGAGCAGCATTGGCGATTTTGTTGAGTTTTACGTAGAATGCCTTGAAGTCTTCATTATCTTGCATCAATATCTATTCAAACTCTGTAGGCAGCATTTGTAACTTAGAATACTTTACTGCATTTGTTCCTTCATGCACTATCTGCAGTGTGTCCTACGCTTCCTTGGCTATTCTACATGAAAAAATCAAATGAAACTTATTAGTTCTTAATAATGAGAATATATCATTCAAGCCTTTAGTATTTAAACTACATGCAGCAAGTTCAACTTCGGTGTAAGTGGTGTCAATTTTATTAGTGGTTACACCATCTTCAGTGACCGTAGGTTGGGTATATCCACAAAGCACAGAGAGCCAGGCCTTTTCATCTATAGAACTAATATAAATTTTTGTTCTTATTTTTCAATATCTATAACTACATCCATTCATAATTGGTGGCCTAAGAGAGACAATAGTGGTACTCATATCTAGATAGATGGATCTCGCTAGGAATAAGCGAACATGCTCTAATACCAAATGAAAACAGCGTTAATCTAGATATCTAGACGTATCTGTCGCACCAGCTTAATCTGGCTACTATACACTCACCTAGAACTGTCTAGTGCCAAACAAATAATAAATAGACAGAAAGAACACAAGATATGCTGATGTGGAAACCTCTCAGGGAAAAACCACGGACGCCCTTGCCACAAGAGAGAAAATCACCCACTAGATCAAAAATAGTCCGTACAATAACTAATTACATCAACATACACAAGCAACAGCAATAACAGGTAAATTCAAACTCCCTGATTTGAATTTCCTCAAAGCACTCCCTTAGTGCTTGGTCAGCTGCTCTTGTGCGTGTACTCTGAACATATGATCTTCCCAATTATGGACAGCCAGCTTTCTCCCCCTCACTCTTATCACCGGTCGGTTGGCACCTCAACCTTCTCAATCGGAAGAGCAATTTTCGGTTGTTTCACTATAGTGAGGCTTCACTACTTATAGGCCTCTACCTTATAAGTAATGAAGACAAACTGCTTATCATTATTTAAGAGATAACCCATTCTTTTATCTCATGTGGTGCAAATCCTGTTTAAGAGATAACCATTGAGATAAACTTTATCTCTCATCACCTTGTGGTGTAAATCCTGTTAAGAGATAATCTTTAACCATGCAAAACATATTCTCTTAATAACACTCATCATAATAAACTCTTAGCAAATACTAATAATTTGTTAGACAATAATCAATATTGATGGTCAAACCAAATTAGAAAATATGCCAACTAAGATGCCAACAATTGCAAATATAAGTTAACCATTATTATTCAACTTACTTGGTCTGTTGTGAAATATTCAGTGTAATCGATCATGTTTTCTTCCTCACTTTCCTGAAATTTAAATTATAGTAATTGAAACATAAAGAAAACCATAGAATTCTTGGGATGATGCAACACACTATAATTTATGATGCCTCTATATCATTTAATTAATGACAATTAAATTCATTTTTAAACATTCTTTATAGAGAATTGTTATTCAATAAATTTGAAA
>CAVNYN010214975.1:0-20873 GCA_963692815.1 Nyctanthes arbor-tristis | reverse complement strand
TCAAAGAAAACTAAAACAATTAAGTCCCCTGTTTATTATTAATTGGCCCCCCCCCCCCCCAAAAAAAAGGGAACTACAGTAAACTAATGCTACTTTCACTGTTACCATGAAACAATGAAATTCCACAGTAAGACTAGTATACATCAATACCAACATTTTTTAGAAGCTTGGGCTCGAGTAATTGCATGAAAAGCAAGTTTAAAAAAAAAAAAAAAAAAAGGGAAGAAGAAGAAGAAGAAAAGAAGCTTCAAGATGACAAATAAACACAATCACGACATAACAATATTTTATAGATTTCAAAACATAATACGTAATTATAAATAACCACCCGATATTTTTAATGACATACTTTATAAATAAAAAACATGCATGCCCATATTGTCAATACAATTACAATAAAGTTATTCTATCAAAAGTCAAAATCATGCTTAAAATTAAGAATTGAGATTCCAACTAACCTAGATTAAACCAAAAAACCAAAGCACTTAAGAGATAAGTAATTGATGCCTTTTACCTACAATAATTCAATGAGATCATTATTATCAATTAGCATAAAGTAATGTCAATAGATACATTAACTATTTAAAAAAATTATAATATATTCTATTTTAACTGAAAGGCCATTCTTCTGCATAGCATGCTAGAGCACGAGACATATTAAAAAAAGAAAAAAGAGGAGAAGAAGAACACGAGACTCCCCGTTATACAGTCTAATATGTATTATACTAAGTTAACTAATGTAGGACTTATTTCAATCGACAATCAAATAAATTACATATCATCAAACAGGTTGTATGCATCTGATTTGTAATAAATTCTTTGTAATAAAAAATACTTAGTCAGAAAAATGGAATGCTTTTGCAAACAAATGAAAATCCATAAAGCAGATATGGTCTCTAAACTAAAAATATTAGGTGAAAAGCCCAATAATCATAATGGAAAAAGTAAATTCTTAAAAACCCCAATAATCAAATAAGACGTCACTGTACTTTGTTAACAAATTGGACCAAAAAGAAAGCAATACTCAGTAATCATAACAAGAATAGAATAATTTTTTAGTTAAACCATCAAAGAAAAGTGTAAAATTACTTTTACAGCAGTCTGACAATTGAGAGGAAACTTTTCGCTGACGAGTTCGACTGTGAGGTAGCAACATTTTATCGAGTTGTACTAGGTTTGTGATTTTTGGTGGGAAAATTTGGTGGAAATTGAACGAAAATAGAATGAAATTCCCAAATCATAAGCTTTCCATACTTTCTTATGGTTTCCCCTTTTCTTCTTCGTGTTTTCCTTCCAGATATTCTAATAGGTTCTTGAAACAATTGTTTTTATTATTTTTTTATTTAAGTTCACTCTAGAATTTATTTATTTGTTTATTATATTATATTATATTATATTATATTATATTATATTAATAGCCTTAAGTTATAATATAAGTTATTGACTTGTTTTGGTAACTTATATAATTCGAACTTTTAATTAATTAACATGAACCTATTTATTTTCTAGTCAAATTAAAGGTGTTACTTTATTAAAATTAATTGTGACGGAAAAAACTAAAAATTCATAAGTCAATTAAAAGTTAATTGATTTCGAACCAAACCATTAACAATTTAAATTTTTCTGAATATAAAAATATTAATCGTATTGGTAGCGGTGTTTGGTCAGTCGGCTCTAGATTTCGAACCAAACCATTAATTTAAATTTTTCTGAATATAAAAATATTAATCGTATTGGTAGCTCGACGAAATGGAACCAAATTGAAAATGTCTTGTATTTGTGATTAGATATTAAAATTTCTCAAAATAAATTTTTACGATGTCAACACATTCTATGTGATCGTTTTCTTGAAAATTATTAAAGGCTACTAATAATAATAAATGACGTTAATCGTATACACAAACTGTGAGAGAAGATTTATATAATTGTTTATTTTCAATTTTCTTTTTTTTCTTTTTGGATGATAAAATATATAAGCCGTATATGAAGATTGTACCCTTGATTGCAAATAGAAAATAATTCGTTTTGGCTCCTCAATGTCAAATTTCACTCGATCATTAGCTTTAATCTCAATTCTAAGAAATGGACTTTAACTATTTATCTATGCAATCATTTGCTACTGAAAAAAGCATATGGTAAATATGATTTTACTTTTCATATTGACATTTTATTGGTAATAATTAGACAGTGTATCAATGAAATTGGAAAGGCAAAAAAGTCAAATGTGTGGATCTCATTTAGCTACCGATATACTGTAGGAGACGAATTACATTAATTTTAACCTTATTGCTCCAGTTTAGCTACCAAAAATTAGTTGGTAAATAGAAAATTTGTTGGCATTTCCTGCCAATATTCTGTTGGTAATGTTTACATGCTTTACCAACAAATTTACAAACAAAAAATCAGTATACAAATATTCTTTTCTTTCACCAACAGAATTTCTGTTCCAAAACTTGTTAGTGAAGGTGTGAGTGTCAGCCGTTGCTAATTTGTTGGTAAAACCATATATGATAGAAACAGTCGTTTTCGTTTGGTAAGTTTCAGGTGGTTAAGGCCCACTTTTTTAGTGGTGATAGAGGGTCAATAATATATTATTATTTATTATAATTTAATTATTATTAAAAATCACAAAAATAAATTAAAATTTGAATATTTATAATGCACAAGAGTATAAATGTAATTAGTTTTGATTAGAGGTTTAAAATTAAATTTCTTATTGAAAAGGGGGTAAAACCTCTAATTTTATCTTAAAAGTTTCTCTAATTTACTCTTTGCATAGCCACATCAAGTACTTGCAAGAATCACACATTTGATTTCCCCATCTTGGTCCTGTTCTGAAGATCTTTTCTTCACTGGGAAACCCACTTTATTACCATATTGATGTAATATTCCAAACACTCATTAATGAAATTGAAATCCATTCCTACTCTTGGATTCTACCACCATCCAGGCCCGGACCTGATAGGAGGCCCAAGAGTCCTAGGACTCGGGGCCCATAAAAGGCAGAATTTTTGGGGGCCCAAAATTTAGCCTTTTTTTGAGGGGGTTGAAATCGAGCAAACTTTGTTGGCGTCTTGGAGATGTGAGAAAGGTTAATTTCAAGAAATATAAAACAAGGCCCATTAACATCTTATGGCCCCAAAAAAAAAAAAAGGATTTCATAACCCAAAATTAAGCCTTAATTACCCATTGCGTGAATTGCCCATTAACAAGGATTTCAATCCAAAATTAAGCCGTAATTAGCCTGCCATTACGTGAATTACCCATTGAAAGAAAAAACGTGATGACTTGACTTTTCATCCAAAAAAAAAAAAAAGACACGTGAAGTTAAGAAACCAAAACGGCAAAACGTTTAGAACAAACGTCGATGGACGATTGTTGATGGAATGATCATCCTAATTTCGAAGATTGAGATATACACAATTTGAATTTTAACTTTTAAGGAGGTTAGCTGTTTCTATTCTTTAATTCTTTTTATGTTGTTCTATGTTGATTGAACCCTAAATTTAATTATTTGATTTTGGAGAATTTATTTACTTATTACCATTAAATTTACATGCTTCAATTTTTTGTTATCACCCTAGATTTTGCATAAAATAGTTAAATAGACAATAGTTAGAGAATGACTATTGACTGCTTATTTGATAATTTGAATGTATGATGTACCATGTATGTTGATTTGGCTTTTTCCCTTTGCCTTTGGTAGCAATAGAATGATGGTTAATGAAAATTTGAGGATGTGGATTGAGGGAAATTTACTATGGAGTATGGAGTAGGGCCCATGCTTTCTCATTATTCTCTTTATTGACATATGATATAATTGTACTAGTTATAATTAGCTTATTTGAAATGGCAAGCCTACAGATTTAACTGCATGTGTACATATATTTAACCGCATAATATGTATTGCATATTTGAAGTTGGAGCGCCAAATCTACTACTGTTTTTTTTGAAACACTCACTCTTTTATTTAAAAATATATTTCAAGTTTTAGAGCTGGCAGCAACTCGATCGAGGATGGCAATTGAAAAGAATTTTATTTAAGCTAAATAATGTTTTGTCAATAGTGCAAGATTGCATAGTTGTTTCAAAATGTGACTATTTTGTTAACTGTTGACAATGGTTTTATTTGGGATTATAGTTCTCTTTTGGAATTTCTCGAGATTGGATTTTTATGAAATGTTATTTAAAAAAAACTTCCACACTTATTTATGTAATTATTTAGTTTCTGCATTTTTTAAAAAAATATAATAGTAATATTAGCGCCTCGGGTACTTAGAACTTGGATCATTACCATAGTTATCAAAACTGGCTCCGACATTGACCCGGCCTAGGACCTGGGTCTAGTTCACTGGATCAACTGGCGACTCGGCGGTTGAGCCGGCAAGCCAGTTCCTATCAACCCATTAAATTATTTTTGACAAATATAACATGAATAATTGCCATTTACTGTCAATTCTACAATAATTTTAAAAATAAATATCATTATACAAGTGAAAATGAAACCAATAAATATTGTTTACTAAAAAAAAATTGTCATATGAAAAGTGGCTGCGAGGTGAAAAATAGATGTTAAAAGACGTCAATTGACCCTAGAATTCTAAATTTCCTTAATGTGTAACAGACCGAGTAGCTCTTGGGTTTTTGGATTACTGGTTATGCACAAAAACTGGCAGGTTAGCCCAGTCATTTGCGGTTTGATTGCATAGTGTTAAAAAATTTTTAACCGGGTCGGTCAGGCTGGCGGGTTACCTGTTTTCCTTCTGACTAGCCGGTCCGATCCAGTTTTAATAACTACGGTCATTACAATCTAGTATCATAGTGATGTTTGTGTTTCTGTAAATTCGCTTAAAAGATATTTTGAAAAAGAAAATTGACTATTTTAACTTAATTGCCATCCGTTGTCATTCTCTCCGCCAACTCCAAGCTAAGAAATTATTTACTTGGATATGATTTTGCAAGTTATGTGTATTTTTGTATCTGCCTGAAAATTAATGCATACATTTGTTGAAGGAATTACATGATATAGACTAGCAGATACCATGGAAAAGTTGAAGTATTTATTGTATTCTATTAAAGAAAAGAACAGTTTTATTAGAGTTTTAGCTGACAATGGGTATAATGTGATCATAATGTGTATTTTAAGAAAGATGTGGTCAACGTAAAGACAAAGAAATTTCTTTTAAGCCTTCAAAATATGGCTAAAAGCTATTAAAGGCCCCGACTAACTGGATCTTGTATAAGTGGTAAATAGATAATGCTACTATTCCTTTTTGAGTTACTTGTTTGGTGACTTGGTGGTGGTGTATGTGTCTTTTTGCCCATGTATTTCAATTAAATGTAAGGGTGTTTTTGCCAGTGTATTAAATAGTTATTTAATGACAAGTAATCGAGCAAGTGATTCAACAAGGAAATGTAGTAGTAAATAGATAAGGTAGTGGATAATGGTAATGGACAGGCTGAGACAGTTAGACTAGCATAAGGAAAATTTGTAGCTGACCTTAACTGGACTGAGATTGAGCATGAGGGTCATGTTCTGTAGCTCGTAGTCGAGCCATGAACTTGGGATATCAGATGACCACTGCTCGGACCATCCATCACTTGATAGACATGTTTAACAATGAAGAGCATACTACAGCTACGAATGTCCATTTTCATCTCTTCATGGCTCAAGGCGGTGACAGAGACTTTGACCTCTTCTGCGAGTTGCTCTTGGCTAATTAGGGAGTGCATGTGCAGTATGGCACTGCAGTCCTCCCTGTGCTTGTACTAGAAGAGGATCTAGAAAAAGATCTAGAGAAGGATCCAGAGAAAGACTCATGGGAAGATCTTGAGGAGAAGATTCCCGAGGATATAGAAGAGAGTTAGAATAGCTGTCATTGTCTATAATTGTACATGTTTTCTTTTCAGAGTTGTTCTTTATTCATTTCGTATGTTTGAGTACTAGATGCTCCTTTGATGTACTCCTTTTTAAAGGATATTTAATAAATAATAATAATTCCGAATTTTTGTGTTCTTTGAGTTGTTCCTCATTATTCTTATTGTATTGGACTTTACGTATTTCAAGTTATTACAACTTGTATCTTTGTTTTATAGAGAAATGGTGAGCCCAACGCAGATAGAGATGCTCAGAGAACTCAGGAATGAGGCAAGCCCCGGTTCCAGCTCTAGCACTGGCATCAGCAATACCTCCAGCTGCCCCTACGGTGCAGCCATTAAGCAGTTCCATAGGCACCATCTACCAATGTTTGACTGTAGGGATGGGCCACTGCCATGGATGAGTGGATCTGTATAATGGAGAAGATTTTCAGCCATATTTCATGCCCTGAGGATTAGAAAGTAATGTGTGCAGAGTTCAAGTTGATTGGTGGGCCTGGATATTGGTAGGAGTTGGCATCCCGTACAAGAACTAGCAAAGAACTAAAGAATATGAGCTGGGCTTAGTTCAAGACTTCATTAATGGATAAGTACTATCCCCAGGCCCTCCGTGAACACAAGGAGGTGGAATTTCTGGAACTAGCGGAAAGGGATATGGACATCACAGCGTATGAAAGGAAATTTGAAAATTGTCCTGCTTTGCCCCATACCTAGTGACCACCTAACACATGAAATCCAGACACTCTGAAAGAGGGTTGTGACCTAAGATCTAGCTGATCGTTAGCACCTTCAATCTCCCCACTTATGATGAGGTAGTTAAAAAGGCTCAGACGGCCACCGACTTGGGCATGAAGGTCGGGCGACAGTCTACTTACAAGGATCACGGGAAGAAGAAGTGGTCCACCTAGAGAATAGGAAATAGGGATAACACAAGAGGCAAAACACTAAGTCAAGCAGTAGCTAGAAGAGCGTAGCACCCCTACAGTGCTAGAAATGAAAAAGCATCACTTTAGGGAATGTGAGATGGGCCAGAATGACTGCTACCATTGTAACCAGTTGGGCCACCTCTCCTATGAGTGCCAAAACAATAGGTAAGGGCACAGATCAGGCTAAAAAATGAGGAGGCCAAGATCTTCACCATAAACTATGAGGACGCTGTGGAGGATCCAGAGGTGATAGCAGGTATTCTATCTATCTCTGGTACTCCCATATATATTTTAATTGATTCATGTGCTATGCATTCTTTTATATCAATTGCATACCTAACTAGAGACGACATGGTAGGAGAGAAAACTGGTAGCGTACTTGAGGTTGGTATGCCATCAAGTGTTTAATTGACACTTATGAGATATCAATGCAGTACATATAAATTTTAATGAGATGGTATTTAAAGCTGATTTAAATGTGATTAATATGAAAGACATGGACATTATTTTGGGAATGGACTTGTTAAGTGGTAATGGGGCTACCATTATTTGTCACGAAAAGGAAATAATCTTTTGAAAGAATGGAAATGGGGAATTTATGGACTTAATGAACAAGGTGTTTGACAAGCCCCGTCCCAGGCCATCCTACTAGACTTGATATATGGCGAGCACCGAAGAAGAATACCAACTTGACCAGGACCCACTGTCAAGGAAAACTAAAACTTGACTTGAAACTTAAAGAATACTTGTAAAAATACATAATTTATTAAAAAAAAAATAAATTGGCAAAATTTCCCCTATGAAATAGACTTATCCAACTTGTGACAATGCAAAAATCCACAACCAAATCCATCCACAATAATACCTAACACCATCCATCCATTAAGGATCCAAAAGAGTGCAAAATTGTTGTGCAATTCATTCGACAAATAAATCATCAGCAATACTCAAGTTTCGCACTAGCATGAGAATAAAAAAAATGAAATATGCCAACATTTCATGAAATGATAAGGTATGCTGCATCGTACAATCGAGAATGTGGTAGTAAAATCTGAAGGTGCAGACAATCTAACTCGACTCAAGCTCAGTCACCTCTTGGTAAGAAAAACGTTAGAAAATATATGAGCTTGTAACTCAGTGAGTGGATAAGTTCGCAAACATATATAGGTAGTGTTTTCATGTTACTTATTTATGAAATTCAATATACTTATTTAGCACATAATATATAATTCAATGCGAAGGATCTTAACAAATTTACAAATGAATTCAAGTAAGAAATCTAAAAGAGGTTATTCGTGTGAAAACTGTTATTTAAGCTTTGAGACATATAATAGCAAATTTAAGAATTCCCACCAAAAGTACCACTGAGTAGTAGCCCATGTTTATAGAGTGATCTCGGTGTACGAGGCATACTTCTCAATACATATGTAGCATAACATAGTCATACGTGCACAGAGCAAGCCCTAAAGGCTAACACAATGATAACGGCTCAAAGCCTATGTGTGCACGACGATGGGTCCCAAAGACCTATACATAACGTAGTCTAACACTGTGAAACAGATCATAACAGTGCAAAACGGGCAACCACATACGTAGTCTTACATCATGGAACACATCACAACAGTGTAGAGCGGGTAAAAATCACATGCCTACTTATGGTGTTTTAAAATAATTTCAATAACATGCTCTGGTAAAAATTCCATGACATAATGTATCGTGCTTTTATATCAATTCATAACATACCATGTCATACTTACTTAAAATATCGCGACAAAACATACCGCTTCTCAAAAGAATTCTTAAATAATATAACCATGCTCCCTTTAAAATTTCCTTTTATTATAGTAAAATGATTAAATATTTCATGGCAATTCACATAATAATATAGAAAGGAAACATGCTTACTTTTAATTTTATAATGAACCAATTACTAAAATAAAATGAAAAGCCTTACTAAATAATTTAAAAAAAAAACAGTTTTTTACTCACTGAATCTATAGCTACAATCTAATGTGGCTGATAGGCCACCTAAAATAACGAGAATGCACAATTACATAGCATGCCGCTATAAATCCCTTGAAGATGCAACAACACAAAAAATCACAGATTACTACAACCTTCCGCTTGTTTCCAGCACCCTAATATTTCCCATTGTCAAATATCACTCCTATTCTTAAACCACTTCTCAAGCATAATCACACCATTACTTCCAACACCCACATTCATGTACATTAAGAGAAATATGCAACATAAAATTTCCTGCTCATCATCTGCTCATTTTCCACCACTATGCTATAAATCACCTTTACTAACCCTAATCCACAAAATCCCCAAATTCTATATCTAGGGTTTGTGAAAATATCATAAGAAGATGTAATGGAATTGTAAGGTTAAAATCTATCATTTGCAAGAAAGTCTTACAAATTTATGTATAATTTCACTCAAGGCCGCTCAACTTAATTAAGTAATGCAACTTGCCCCTTGACTCAAAATAATTTGCATACAAAACCCTCTAATAATTAATTCTTCCACTTTAACCCTTTGATGGCTTGGACTTTGACGCAATAATTTTTGACTTTGACCAAACATTTAGTGGGAAATATATTTAGAAAATTCAGGTCGTAATAGTGTTCCACTAGCATTTGGATAGTGTTGTCATTGTGTTCATCGACGACATCCTGATATAATTGAAGATTTTAGAACAACATGTCAAACATTTAGAGACCGTGTTAGTCACTTTGTGAAGGGAAAGATTGTACACTAAATTCAAAAAGTGTGAATTTTGGCTAGATCATATAGGGTTCTTGGGCCATGTTGTGATAGCCCGGGGAATTGAGTTGGACCCTGCTAAGACCTACCAACGTAGCTGACGTGAGAAGCTTTTTATGTTTAGCTGGATATGATTCGTGACTTATAGAGGGCTTTTTCAAGATAGCGGGTCCAATGTCATGGCTCACCTGAAAGGGTGAGAAGTTCATCTGGACAGATAAATGTCAACAGAGTTTCCAAGAGGTTAAGAAAAGATTGGTTTCAGCACCAGTGTTGATGATCCAGATGGCTCTAAAGGATTTGTGATCTACAGTGACGCATCAAAACTGGGGTTAGGTTGCATTTTGATGCAGAAGGGTAACGTAATTGCCCACGCATCAAGGCAGTTGAAACCATACGTGGAGAACTACCCAACCCATGATTTCGAACTCACTACTGTAGGTGCACATTCTAAAGATCTGACATCACCATTTATATGGAAGTAAATGCAAGGTTTATACTGACCATAAGAGTCTCAAGTACTTCTTCACTCAGAAGGAGTTAAACATGAGACAAAAAATATGGTTGGAGCTAGTCAAAGATTATAACGTAGTCATTGATGCTTGAATAGGAAGAGCATGGGTCAGTTATCAGTAGATGCTCAGTTATCAGTACTCGTTATAGCTCAAGACAAGTTGATTAAATATTTTGAGGAATTGAGAATCAAAGTAGTTGGACCATAAAAATAGAGATCAACAGTGATTGCTAGTTTGACAGTCAAACATGACTTAAGAGACAGAATTGTTACAGCACAGAAGGATGCTGCTTTTTTTGGAAAAGATAAAGGTTGGGGTGTCGAAACTGAAAAGTGGAAGGGGTTTAAACTTTCTATTGATGATTCTTTTATGTTGAATGGCCGCCTATCACAACAAGATTTTATGTATTTCCCTACAAATTGTTTTTGCAGGGAAAAGTAAGATTTTGTAGGTAAAACTCTTTTGAGACGAAAAAAATTTGTGGTCAAGTTTGTAGGGCAATCATCGAAGCCAAAGACTTTAGACGAAAAAATAGACAACCTTGTCGGTTAAAGCCTATCCCTACAAATCCTTTCCGACAAATAGGGCTTATCGTCTGAATGCTTTCCTCACAAATTCATTTGTAGGCAAAAAGTTCTTTTTATCACAAATATATATTTGTAAGGAGAGACATTCATAGGCAAAACATTCTTTCCATTACAAATTAATTTTTGTACAAAAAGCAACTCGTAGGCAAAATGTCCTTTCTATCACAAATTAATTTTTGTAGGAAAAGCAATTTGTAGGCAAAAGAGCCTTCTCGTCACAAATATATTTTTATAGACAGAGTTATTTATAGACAAAACATATTTGTGCTTGCAAATATTTTTTTGTAGGCAGAATTATTCGTTCCATCGCAAATAATTTTTTGTCGGGAAAATCACATGTAGGCTAAGTAGTGTTTTCTATATGAATAAATATTTTGTAGGGAGAAATATTTGTAGACTACGATCATTTTAAGACAAAGGAGAAGTTGTGAATTTGTAGCCAAATAAGTGATATTTGTTGACTAAGATTACTTTTGTAGGGAAATAATATTTATACGCTAAGTGAGTCTTTCAGATCAGCGAAAAAATTGCAAGAAAATATTTTTTATGTACATATTATATGTGCCTTGTCAAATTGTGTAAGGAAGTCTTGTTTTAAATAGATATAAAGATAGAATAAAATTAGAAAAACTGATAAAATCAATAAGTTTACCATTAGATTAAAATTTTTGTGTCCAAATGAAAACACAGCAATTGATCAAACGAAATGTAACATAAGTGAAATATAGTACTACCGCATGAATCTTAAAACGTAACCATATCTAATGAGATGGCTTAATACTACCTCCTAAATCTCTATTCATCACCAAAGTTTGTCCCATTCAAATTGTTATATTCATCTGCAATGGTACCATCCATATCTGTCTGGTCATGCTAAGTTGATAGTGGTACAAACGGTGGTAAAACAATGCCGGGGTTTTGACTACGCATCTGCGTCAAAGAATTATGCTAAGATTGCAATGTAGCATTGAATTCAGTTTGCATCCTTTGCTCCGTCTCCATTCGATCAACATTAGCAGCCTTTCGAGCAGCACATTCTACTTCCAACTCATTTTCCAAATGGCGCACATTTACTAATGATGCTGCAGTGTCTCGAAGGCAACCATCTCCTAAACCACGAATTCGATGACCGAAAACCTAGAATAGACATCATAATGTTAAGTCCAGCATCAGGATCATCAACAAGTATCTCTTCTAAAGGAATGTCATGAGGAAGTTGCTGCTCCTTCACTTTCTCTGTAAGATATTCATTAGTTTTAACAACCATTTCATCTTACAAAAGAGTTACACAACACAATAACATAAGTAATCTTATTATATCAAAAAATTTCAAACATAGTAAATTCCATGAAGAGGATAATATGTTACAAGAATGGCAATAGCAAGAGTTTCCTTCCATTTTGTTAACTTATAATTTGAGTATATTACTTTCTATTAATATTCATAGACACAAAAACATTTTTAACTGAGTGTCTTAAGGAATATAGTTTACCAATACACCGGCAATAAGAGCATCAACAATCCTATATAAGAAGTACTGAATGATTCAGTTTCACGATCCTTTACATAATTCATACTCAATTGACATAAATCATAGACACATAGAATGATATGCCTTAAGTAAATTTTAAATAATTTCTTTTTACTAGAAGTTGGCATTTACATAAAAGAAAGTACATACAAGTGTATCAACATTTTTTCTGCACATTTAATATACTAATTTTGAACTTTCACAGTCCAAATATCAAAACATTGTATACCGAGGTCAGGTTTTGATATAAAAAGTAGTGCTCATATATGTTTTAGTTAAGGAACCCAGGATTGCACACTATCATCATGTAAATTTGCTTTAAGAATATATGTGCATAACTTAACAGTTTATTATAGTTTTTAACTATTGATGTAAGCATTAGGAGGATAGAGAAAGTTATCTTTTTTCTTTTACGAAAATAATAACTTTTATTCAAATAAGGAAAGAATGCATGGAAGACAAATAAGGCTCAGCCAGATCAAAAAAAAAAAAAAAAACCACAAGCAAGGCTCATGCAGAGTCACAATCAATACTAAAACAAATCCTCAACCAGAGTGACAGTCAAATAATTTTATGAATCAAGATGTAGGTTCTTGCTTATTAAGCCTTTGTTACGCCATTAGTCCAACAGTTGTCCTTCCCTCTATAAGCTAACTTGAAGACGTCAACTTCCAGAAACTTCAAACAATCTTGTTAGTGAATACGAATGTTTCAAACACTATTTCCAAACTCTTTAATAGAATAATAAATTGTACAACTATTTGTCTATAAATTACCGCGGCCATATCCACTATCAGGTACGAGAGAGGGCGAAAACCAGTACGATGATTGAGCTACTTATTTGAACGGTTTGCAGTGTTTGCTGATGATGCTTTCTACAAAAGATAATATATATACACATGCTATATAAAAATAATAGCAGAAAAATAAGAAAGTAGCAAGCAAATACATAATAAGTACCTTGACCTTATCAGAGTTGAGATGGTTACACAATTTATGCCATTGAAATGTTTCTTTTTCAAAACAATTTCTCAATTTTTACATGTTTCAACTGAGCCAATCGGGTTTTTTTAACTTTCCAATCTATTTTTTAGCTGACCAATTTTTAGGTGGAATCAAAACAATTTTTCCATACGTGACTTTGAAATGTGATTTTTTTTCATAAATTTGAGTTTGTCAGCTACATGCGACTTTTCAATGTAATTTTTAACTTTTTATAGATGATTTTTTATTTTAAATAATTAAGTGATATCTTCGCTTCAACCAGAAAAAAATGTGATATCTTTAATTTCTATATGTGACAGTGAAATGTGACATGGTAATTTTTATATGCGACTTTTTATATAGCCATACTTTTTCAAGTCACTTAACCATACATGACTTTGAAATGTGATATTTCTATATGTAACTTTGAAATGTGACTCTTGAATTTTTATATATGACTTTTTCATGACAACTTTTAAATGTGATTTTTTAATTTGTATATATATGAGTTTTTTCCATTTTTATTTGTACGACTTTTAAACAGAAAAATTGCCAATCAACACGGCCTTTAAATTAAATGTGATTTTTTTATTTTTCTATGTGATTTTTTTAATTAAATGGGATTGTTAATCAATCAATTATTCTATGTGTTAATTTTTCCATGTGCGACTTTTTTAGTTAAATGTGACCTTTTGTATATGTAATTTTTTAGTAAAATGTGATTTTTAATTTAAATTTTTATATGTGCAATAAATTTAGCCCTAAAAATCTCATATATTTTATTTAATTTAAAAGTCACATTTGACAAAATTGCATGTAATTAAATAGAAATTACAAAGTTACTAATGTATTAGCATTTAGTTTAAAAGTCAAATATAAATAAGTAGAAGGTGAATAATAATTAATAACAACAATAATAACAAATAAAAAAATAAATCCCATCAAAAAAATAACAATAAAAGAAATAAATAAATAAACATAACATGGGCCGACAACTGGTTTAGAAGCTAATGGGCTTTACATCATCCCATATTTTGTAAGTGAAACTAGAGCATTTAGATTGCCACAATATATGCACGTATTTTGTGATTGATTTTTTTTTACTTGTGATTTAAAAGCCTAAATATCCCCATAGAAATTCACGACGAAATTAAAATATTACATTTATATTACTATTTAAATTAATGTAGAAAGTCATTTTAATTGAAAACTCATGGAAGAATAAGAATTTCAATCATTAATTATGAGACCAAAAAAAAAAGTTAAAAAGAAAGAAAGAAAATATCAAAAACCAAAAAAAGTGAAAGGAAAAGCGCTGAATAAAAATTTGGCCATAATTGTATGGGAGCTAATGGGCTTTAGGCATAATCTTTTGCCTTTAATTACCTTTAGAGGTGTTTTTCAATATTTTAAATAATAAACAATGTCTAGCATAATTTCCTCTTCCCAATTTTCCTATCGAACATACCAATCTGGTCTGATTCTCTAAACACAATTTTAGGCAAACTAACATATCTTGTGGAATTTTTATCTAAAGAAAATTGTTTGCCTAGTCTTGGCGAAAAAACTTAGCTTAAAAAATTATTACTGAGTGTTTAACTTGGTTTTGAATTGTAAGTTAAATAATTTTATAAGTAGAATAAAAATGTATTTAAAATACAAATTTACATACGTCTTTCTACAGGAAAAGAGACATTTGCATGCAATTCTAATTTTGTATAGGGAAAATCTTTTTACAAGGAAAGTGCATGCCCCACAGAATATTTTTTAATGGGGATAAGAGATCTTTGCATATAAATTGATTTTATATGCGAAAAACCTTTTGTAGGGTAAGTAAAAACTCCATGAAATATTTGTGAGAAGGAAAAAAGACCTTTTTCTACACAGAACTTTTGTATGCAGAAAACATTTCATAGGGAAAGTATGAACACCTACAAAACATCTAGTTTGCAGGGAAAAAATACATTTGACTACAAATTTCATTTTGTATGCGGAAAAACTTTTGTAGGGAAAGTACAAGCGCCACAAGATATTTATTTGTAGGGAAAAGAAACCTTTGCCTACACAGAAACTTTGTATGCGGCAACAATTTGTAGGAAAATAACAACCTCCACAAAATATCTATTTTGTGGGAGAAAAAGGCCTTTGTCTACAAATTTCATTTTGTACACGGAAAAACTTTTATAGAGAAAGTACAAACACCACGAGATATTTATTTGTAGGGAAAATAAATCTTTGCCTACACAGTAACTTTGTATGCGGAAACAATTTGTAGGGAAAATATGAACCTCCACAAAATATACATTTTGTGGGAGAAAACAACCTTTGCCTATAAATTTCATTTTGTATGCGGGAAATTTTTAGTATTAGTATAAAATTCTTGTAGTGTATGTGTGCCTAGAAATAATAAGTTCTGGGATGAGATTTTGAAGAAAACCTATTCTGCCCCATATACGGCACATCTGAGAGGCACTAAAATGTACAGAGACTTGAGCGAAACCTTTTGGTAGAGAAATATCAAAGGAAGTATCATCAAATTTGTTACCAAGCATCTGTTGCACCAGCATGTGAAAGCTGAGCATCAGTAACCGTCAGGTTGCTGAATCATTTAGAGACCTAGAGTGGAAGTGGGAAAATATTACTATTGATTTTGTAGTGGGTCTATGCATGATACTATTTGGATTATTGTAGACCGACTCATAAAATTCGCCAATTTCGTGCCAGTCTGCATGAATCTCAAACTAGATTAGCTCACTCAGATTTATATCATTGAGATTGTGTGACTTCATGGAGTGTCGGCATCTATTTTATCGGATAGAGATCTGCTGTTTACTTCAAGATTTTGGAAGTCACTACAGACTGTGATGTGTACTAAGCTGACTTTTAGCACAGCTTACCACCCTAGATTAATGAATAGCCTGAAAGGACTCTCCAAATACTGGAGTACATGTTGAGGGCATGTGTGTTAGATTTGGGTGGTAGTTGGGAAACTCATTTTCCGTTGGTCAAGTTTGCCTACAACAACAATTTTCAGGTAATCTTCAGTATGGCCTCATACTAAGCTCTATATAGCTGATGATGTCCACTGATTTATTGGGACAAATTCAGCGAGAAGAAGATGATAGGACCTGAGTTGGTCAAAAAAATAGTTCAGCCATCAAAAAGATCAGGGCAAGGATTAAGATTGCACATGACTGACAGAAAAGTTATGCTGATTAGAAAAGGAAAACATGGATTTCTAGGGAGAAGGTTTTTCTCAAGGTGGCGTTTGATGTCCAAGCTCCAATTAGTTGGACCGGGTCTAATTGGGTCGAATTAATTAATGAGACTAATTAATTGGACTGCTTAGCTGTCAGTCAATGGAAGCCCAAATATGATTAGGGTTTTATATCCTACAACTATAAACAGTCATCTTGTGTTTAGGGTTTAATAGAGAGATGGTGAGGAAAATTCGTATGATGAATTCTACACGATGTAATTGTAGATATTCTGTTGACTTCTTGCTAGAACCCTAAACATCCTCTCATAAATCTGCTTCAAATTGTTCGATGTTGTGGATGTCCAAATCTATTCTTACCGTGTGGATTACCGTTAGAGGCTGGACGTTAGACAGCTATGGTGACAAGCGTTGCTTCAATGGTCAATTAGGGTTTGCAATCCACGGCGTTCATGAAAGAGATATTTTCGATAATCACAATTTCTTTTGAAATGCAAGCTCGATCTTAGGCACATGAATTGAATGTTTACTTGATTTTCCGCTATGCATATATTGTTCAATTCCTAACAGTGGTACCAGAGCCTGCCTTGTTACTTGTTAGAATTTGTTTGCTTTGATGATCTTGACAATAATTGTTATTGTTGTACATCAATTTGATTTCGGTATTGATATAAATTATTTTTGAAATAATTTAAGCATGAAATTTGATTTCTATTGCCTGAATAAGAGATGGGTTTTACGTGAAATTTGATTTCACAATCTGAATCTAAAGTTGATTCTAAATTAGCAAAGTATTTATGAAATAATTAGTTGGAACTAGGAAATTGCGTGAATGGACAACATACACAGAAAAAACAAGAGAGCCTGGAAGAACACGGCAGGCAGCCAGTGACTGCTATTGCCGCAGCAGCAATGCGTTGCACCAGTAGCACCACGGCAGCAGTGCCGTGATAGTAGCCCGACGACAGCAGGGCCACAGCTGATCGCAACGCAAATCACTGCTGTAAACTGCTACAACAGACGCTCTTCCGATCTTGAAGCAGCGGCTGCTGCGATCGGCAGTATTTGCTTCTGCTGTTGGCGCGAAGCTCACACCGAATATGCTGCAGTTAAGGTTTAGAACCCTAGCCTAAGCCGTCACATCGATTTAGAGACAGGGGCCTATTGTGTAATTTCTAAAATTGCACAGCAAGCCCCCATGTTTCTATCATGTATAGAGAGGTCTATGCAATTTTTGAAATTGATTGGTAGTCTCCTGAGTTTTGGAAATTGACAAAACGACCCTGAAGTTTTTGAAATTTCAGAATTAATTTCTTATTTTCCAAATTCGACAAATTGGACTTTGAGGGTTTGAACTACAGCTTAAATGTTTTGAAAAATTTTAGAATTTTTTTGACTTAGTCAAAATTGCACTAGTACACTACTACACAAGTACACTAACCCAACCGTCAACAAATCATAACACACAAGCATTAGTCTAAAGTCTAAAGATGCAATTTCCAAATTTCAATCAACTAGTCTAAAGTTCACCAATCACCAAACGAACATCAGTCTAGTATCATAAGTCCACAACCATAGAACACAACAAAAGAAAGATAAAAGCACAAGGCCAAAATCCAACACCACGAGTACAACTACATGACCTGAGCACAAATCCACGACGAGCGAACACTAAGCATTCTTAAATCAAATACATAAATAATAAGAATCCAATCCAAACCCTCAAGTCTCGACTTGAAAAAATTAATGGCCGTTCAAACTTGAAGTATCTCCATCAATCATAATCACCATCCCAAGACCTTCGTAAAAGGAGCAAACGCTTCACTAGTCTTTTGCTTTCTAAAAAATAACAAATTTATAAGCATAAATGTATTTGCAAATAAAAATTAACAATTAATGTATTATATACTCACATGAAATCAATTTTCAACTATCAAACGCCTCACTACTAGATTACCCCTTTTCTTTATCTCTTGACAGTCATGATGACAATTCTAAAAACCAAAAATGAATTTAAAAAAAAAAGAAAAGAAAAAGAAAAAAATTGTAAGAAAAATTCACAAAAAAATATTTTATAAACCGTAGTTAAAGTTGCTTAATACCTTCATCGAGTTCATTATATAACTCCACATCCTCAATGAGGAAAACCTCTTTCTCTTGCTTTGGAGAGGATTTGAGAAAATTTTGTAGGCATAAAAGAAGTTGGACCATGTTTGGAGTAAGAAAACTACAGAAAGGATCAAGAACTCTTTTGCCTGTGCTAAAAGCACTCTCTGAAGCAACCATGGAGACTTGAATAGCAGCTAGCACATCCCTTGCAAATTTTGAAAGCGTGGGATACTTCTTTTTGTCTATGGACCATGTTTGGAGTAAGAGAACTACAGAAAGGATCAAGAATTCTTCCGCCTGTGCTAAAAGCACTCTCTGAAGAAACCATACAGATTTGAATAGCAAGCACATCCCTTGTGAATTTTGAAAGCGTGGGATTCTTTTTTTCTCCATTAAGCTTCCACTACTTAAGCACATCAAATTTCGTGTCATCAAAGCTTTCTCAAGGGTCAGAGAAGTACCTTTCAACATCATCCTTAGTGTTCTCCGCTGTATCCTTCTCTACCCGCAATCTCTTGAACTTCTCCGCTGTATCCTCTCAAACTAGTGGTAGTTTGAGAGGATGATGAAATAGTAGAGTCAACAGACATAGATGATTGAGCTTGTGGCTTACTGTTATCAAAATCCAAGTACCCTTGTAACAAGCTTTCAAAGTATCTGACAATCTTTCTGTCAACATCCTCTCAGTTGATGCAGTGTAAATCTCTCCCAGTAAAACTGCATATAGTCCACCTTATACCTAGGATCAACCACCATAGCAAGCAACAACATATGATTGACCTCGCCCATATTCCACCAATACTTGTCATATTTTGCCCTCATCTTAGTGGCCATGTCACTAAAAACCTGATCTTCATTGAGCTCCCACATAGTCATATTGGCTAAGAAGCCACTCACTTCTTTCAGGTATTGTGTGGAGCTAACATGGAGGAAGGTGCTGAATTTCAAGGTGATATCATAGAAATTCCTTAAAAACTTAATGAGAGCCTTAGCATTTTTCCAATCACTAGCTTTTGGGGCCTTGGCCTTCTTAATTCCATTTTCCTTGTCTTGAAAGTAGTCCCTGAATTGGCCATCATCATGCTCCATCTGCCTAAAAGCCTTTTGATATTTTGAAGCCGCCTGTAACACCAAGAAAGTGGAATTCCACTGAGTTGTGATATCAAGAAACATAGCACTTTTTGATTCAATCTTTGAACTTGTCACACATCGCTTGAACCTCGCACATCGAGCTAGTAAGGATTTCACGTACCTAACCGTATTCTGAACAGCTACCACAGAATCATGCACCTCTTTGAGCCCATCTCGCACTATCAAGTTTAAAATATGAATGCAACACCTCATGTAGTAATACTTTCCCTCCTATACAGAAGAAATGTTTCCCCAATCAACTAATTTCTCTCTGAGATACTCAATTACTTTGTCATTTGAAGTTGCATTGCCGAGTGTAATTGTGAACACCTTATCAATATCCCATCCAAGCAAGCATTGCTTAATTACATTGCCAATTGTCCCGCCTTTATGGTCAGGGACAACACAAAAATTGAAGACCCTTTTCTGAAGCATCTAGCTAGAATCGATGAAGTGGGTAGTGAGGCACATGTAATTGATGTTTTGAATTGATGTCCAACAGTCAGTGGTTAGGGAAATCCTTTGATATGCCAGTTTTTTCTTCAACCGTCCTTTCTCTGCCTCATATATTTTAAATATGTCCCTAACAACTATTTGGCACAAGGGAGGTTCAAACTTTGGACACACAACACTGGAAAAATGCCTAAACCCAGCCCCCTCTACAAAACTAAAAGGTAGTTCATCGATCACAACAATTTTTGCACAAGCATTTCTAGCCGCGTCCATATTGAAAGTAACAGCCACCAAATTACTCCTGCCTCCATTTCTTATCAAAACTGAGTGTTTTTGCCTTTTTTCCTCAACCTTACTTGGATACTTCTTGGAAAGCTCAGTTATATAGTGGGAAAGAGTGCCAGTGCCACATGTTTTGGTATTTGCTGCAAAATCTTTCCCACAATACTTGCAAAAAGCTCGAGCATTAGGATCTTTCTCATCTCCTAGAATGTGAAAGTGTTCCCACATCCATGAAGATTTCCCAGATTTTCTCTTGCCTAAAGTAGATGGGGGGAGTGGAGGAAGCCTTGGATCTCTCAGAGGTGGACTTGGATTCTGTGATAGAGTTGGAGATAGAGGAGTTGGAGGAGTAGGAGACGGTGTTGCAACTGTTGAATTTATTTCATTTTCTTCTATACTATTTATTGTTAAATCTATGTCCATGTCCGTCTCTAGTTGTCTACAATGAAATAAATATGTTAAGACATAACAATATTTAATCAAATAATTTAG
>CAVNYN010214958.1:0-45206 GCA_963692815.1 Nyctanthes arbor-tristis | reverse complement strand
TCCTTCCAAAAAATAGAGACCCCCTCTTTCTATACTAGCGCCAATCGTCATCTTCGTTTGATTGTCCTGAAGTATACAATCATCAACTGAAAAAGTTACTTTACAATCAAGGGATTTTGTAATTCTACTTATGGACAAGAGATTTGTAGTGAGTGTAGGAGCTAATAGAACAGAAGAGAGAGAGAGAGAGAGAGAGAGAGAAATTAGGCGAGAAAACAACATTCCCAGCCCTGTACTACAAGTTGTTGTTCCGTTAGCAACTTGAACAGATTTAATATAGGGAAATGTAAGAGAGTCAAGAGTAGAAGAGGAACAAGTAAAATGATCAGTTGCACCGGAATCAATCACCCAAGTGTCAGATTTCACACCATTTATTGCTAATCCAAAACTACCTTCTTGAGGAGATGGTCGAGCTACATGTGAAGCAGAAGACTAGATACCATCAGATTGAAAAGTATTGGCAAGAGTTGCTCTACTATTTTTCCTATTTCTCCTCTTAGCTTGCTTGAGTTTGTACCACTCAGGATGCCCATTCTTCTTCCAACACTGATCAACAATATGTCCAACACCCTGACAAAATGTACACACATCAGGGACTTTGAGGAGGTAGCTGGACGAGAAGTAGTTCTTTTGATAGCAAGGGCAGATGTCTCAGAATTAGTTTCAGCTTCCATGGTAAGTTGTCTCTGCTCATCACGGCGGACCATTGAAAAAACTTCCTCGAGACTTGGTAATGGTGAAGTACGCAAAACTCGAGTCCTCACTTGGTCCAGATTATGATCAAGGCCAGCAAGAAAGATACAGACCCGGTCCTCGGCCATACGCTTGTTTAATTTTTCTACATCTTTAGCATGCTCCATGTCATTCGGTCTTCTATAATCAAGCTCCTTGAAGATTGAATTCATCTCGGTGTAATATTCAACGAGAGGACGCCCACCTTGGCGTAGCTGAAATGACTTTCTCATAAGTTCATAGACTTGCGATGAGTCCGAAACATCGAGATAACTTCTTTTGACAGCATCCCATACATCCTTTGCTGTTCCACATTGCACAAAGTGTGCCATCAGGTTATCCATCATAGAATTAATAAGCCAAGACTTGACAATTGCATTCTCAGCTTCTCATTTTTCATAGCTTGGATCAGCCGTGGCAGGGGTAGCTTTCAGACCGGTCCAGCTATATACATTTCTAACATTTGAGACCACACGGTAATAACTACCATCCAATTTAATCCAAATTGCAGAGGATTCATGGATAGTAACCAACAAGATATCCTTGTTAGAAGACATTATTTCTAGCTTTCTAATCCTAGCCAATCACCACAAAAAATTCACACCAATAGCACAAACCAACACCAACAATCAGTCAGCACAAACCACCACAACTAACAAACCAATAATTACTACCAACAAACCAACAAAAAAGAAGCAGTAGCACAAACTTCAGCCAACACAAAATTTCAGCGACAGCAAATAATTTCAGCCCACACAAACTAGTGGCATAGGAGTAGTCGAACCGTTTAGCCTCCGGAAGCAGTCAAGCCAGTTGGAAAAAGTCACCGGAGCAGAGAGGAACAGAAGCGCTGGAGCCGGAAAAGACGTCTTGTTCGCTTGAGGACTCGAACTGAAGTTGGTGGTGCGAAATCGAAGCTGAGAACTGGTGCGAAATCAAAGCTGCTGGTCCAAAATTGCCGACCAAGCAGCGCCGGTTGTCCAATGCGACATCGCCGGCGGTGGCGGAGCTGTCACGCGAGGTTGCCGGAGGGTGGGTCTGCCGGAGAAGGTGCCGGAATGTATGGGTAAAGGGAGGTGAGTAGCAGCTAGGGTTAGGGTTCCTTCTTTTGCCCTGATACCATGTTGTTTGAAAAGGAAAAACTTAACTTTCGTTTCATAACAAAGAGTATATATAGAAGTTACACTGATCATCTATCAACTAAGTCCCTACTAATAATAGACTATCAATTTTGGTACATATAAGTTTATATTCAACCCAACCCATTCCAACCCAACCCAACTAGCAGTTATGGAGTGGGTAAAGCTAGTGTTTGAAACTTTGAGGTGAGTGGAGTGGCTAAATTTGAAAATTGAAATGGAAAATTGTTGGAGATGTAAGTGAAATGTATAAGGGAAATTGTATTTGGCTCTTTCCCCAATGTGAAAATCATTTTTGAATTTTGATCAATCTGATTAATTTGAAAAAATAGTCTGATTATAGCAGTTTCTGTAAACTTGGGTTTACCGTTGGTCAGTTTGAGTGGTTTCAAATGGGATGCATTTCTGTGGTTCAGTTTCGTTGGTTTAAGTTGGTTTCACAAGCCCTATCTGCCAACAACCCAAACTGACTTATTAAAAAAAAAAAAAATTGGAATGTAACTAACCCATTATTAGCTAAAACCTACCTCTAATTGGGTAGGGCCGGAAGGGTTCTTTTGGTTTGTAGATTTGATGCCCAGCCCTATCAGGGGAATCGTAGTTTGCCATTAGTGCATAAAAAGAGATTATAGTAGGGTACTAATAGAAGAGGTGGGCTAATGCCGAATGGTTAGGTTTTAGCAGAAAAAGCGAGGACATTGCGGTAGAAGAGGTTGCACATGGCAGTGACAAAGAGGTCTAGGCCGAAAAAGGTTGGGGTGGAGCTGGTTGCTCTTCTCTTGGGAAAATTATTTAGATGGCGCAACGGTGTTAGTAGGACAAAATGAGCGGATGAGCAGTTTGGTTCACTTGTACATTTAATGTCAGAGAAAATCTTTTGGATATCTTGGTCTTAGGATCTGTCTTGTTCTGATTTTGCAAGAACCGGTTTTGTAATTTTGTACAGAGGGACCCACAATGTTGGAAAAGTACAAGAAGTCCTTACAATTTCGTGGACTTCGACCAAAGACCATTACCCATTTTCCTAAAATGGCCTTTTCTTTTTGTGAAAAATAAAAGCAACAAGGGTAAAAGTGCCAATTTGAAAGTGCATTAATTGCCATGGGCCCCGATGACTGCAACCCATTCCTATGTAGCTGTGCCCAATGGTCATAACATTGATTTTGTTCTTCTAATCAATTGAATGCTAAGCTTTATTAAGCCCAAAGCATTATGGTGGAGACTAGTGAAGATTTCTTCACTACATCTATGCTTAAAAATATTTTGAGATTTCAATTTTATGTAGTTACATATTTTGATAATCACGTAACAGGTTTCTGTGATCGATGAACAAATAGAAGAAACATTGTTCCATATGCTAGACGAGGAAACCGATACAGAGTAAGATACTCGTGCAAAATCTTTATGTATTAACATTTCCTTTCAAGTTCTGCTGCAACTCAAAGTATATTTTCTCATGCATATTCTATTTGACTTTTTGGTAGTATATTTGTTATTCTAGACTGATGATTCCTCTTGAGGCCGTCAAGCTTAATCTAATGCTGGTTGTCTTTCTTTAATTTTCCTCCATAATGAATGAAAAACTTGTGAGAATTGTTGTATCTGCAACCTGCATGAGCAAAGGAATTTGTGTTTCGCTTCTCCTAGTTGAGTCTAGGCAACATCTGGAATAGCTGAGCAGCTTGTCTTGTACAGGGAACACATGTAGCTGAAGCTTGGTCTGTCCCAAATTGATTTTCTGAATTCTAATTTTGTTTGTCCCAGCTTATAACGTGTTCCTGTGGTTTCATATTCTAGTTTCTATGTCTCTAGTGTCTACGAGGAAGGTGAATTTATTGTGTATTACATTATTAGTTTATAGATTCATTTTGTTTTTGCAGGATTGGTAATTTAGCACGTACCACAATAGTGCGATTGCTCTATGCATCGTGTCCATCATGCCCATCTCACTGGCTGTCAGTATGCCGCAATATGGTAAGTTCATTGATCTGGCAATTTTTGTTATGTAGAATGTCCATGCCCTGGCTTATAGTATTCCGTACTAAGAATTTTAACGACACATGCCTGAAAGTTTCTGATACATGTATTTTTTATCAATAATAAGCTAGTCATTGCGCTACTTGCTATTAAATTGTGTCTAGGCTTGTACTCATTCTATTGCTGCAGCTTTTTCCTTGTATTTAGTTGTCTCTTTGCACTTACTCTTCACCCCAGTTGCATGTAATAGTTTTCACGGTAGCAAAGCCAACGGGACTGTAGAGGAGCTATTGTAGATAAGTGACAGCTGGATAATGAATATTCTTGTAGTTTCTGTGCAAATGAGCAAGTTATTTACACTTGAGCGGAAATTACACGAGACACATGAATTGGAAAAAAAAAAAAAAAAATTAAGGATTCACATGGACTTGGACTTATTCCACTTGCAGAAAAATCTGGAGTCTGATCTGAAGTTGGATGTAAAAATTCATTCTTCAAGGGGATGCAAAAGGCACAGTCAAAAAGTTTATCCAAAGTTGGATTTGAAAAATAGATTAGGTTGCTTTGATTGATAGATTGGAAAAAAGGGTAAAAAAATAGAGTGCAACTTAAAAAAATTTCTAAGTGTATTGCAACAATCTCTTGAAGCTTTATTTGTGGTTTTCATCCATCCATAGTTGCAGTACTATCAGTGTTGTCAAACTAACTTTTTTTAGATGAATGAGTGATGTGATTAGTCTTCTTCTCTGATGCCTTAACGATACTCTTTTATCCAAGAAATGTACTCAAAGAACATCTTATAATCGTTCACTAGTTGATAATTTTAGCTAGAAATTCAATTCTGAAGCTTTACCACCAAAAATTTAAAATCCTGAAATTTGATTCTCAAGAACAAAAACCAAACAAAAAAGGGCCTTAGTTTAATTTGTGAAAATATGATGTGCATGCTATTTTTCATATTTTGTTTTCTTAGAGTTAGCAGTTTTTGTTTTCCATATTATTATAGTTTGGAATTGTTTGTGTTTTGAGTATATGTGACTGTTTTTCTTTTTCATCTTGTGCTGAAACTGTATAGATTCTTTCTACTACCTTAAGACGAGATGCTGGCACTAGCAAGTACTTGGGAAATGATTCGTCGGGTGGTCTGGATGGTGAAAAAAGGTTGAATTTTGGAGAGGATGATGAGAACATGGTTTCTAGCTCTGAAAAGTCACCACCTCCGGGCTATGTACTTGACTATTCAAGTGTTAACTTTATAAGGGATAAGCACCTCAGATATCGCACAAGAGTTTTTGCTGCAGAGTACGTGACCATTTTCCTATTCCTTAATGGTTTATTTTTTCCCCTTATATGAGAGGGGACTGAACTTTTGCAAATGAATAAGCGGGGCAGATTCTTGCTGAGTTCTGAATAAGGGACTTCAACTTTGTTTCTGCATGTTCTTTGTTTCTGCATGTTTTCAGCTACACATTCATCATGTTTCATTTCTCCATTTTAAATGTGTGGCATATACATTTTTCCTTGCATATAAATAAGCAGGAATTCAGCCCGCGCTGTTGACTATCAAAGTTGCCCCTGCAGATAATATTTCATCCCTCTTGTTGATTGATAGTTGCTTTTATTCATTTTTTGCACTATTTTGACTATAGTTAAAATTTCTTTTTTTTAAAAAAAAAAATATTCGTCCATATTTTTGTAAGATGTCCTGGGATATACTTTTCTTTTGATTTTCTTTTACAAGTCATCTCTTCTTGTTAAGTTAATTAGCTAGCAATAACAAAATCATCAGTGTTGAATGTGACATAATTCCATCGAGGTTTTATGACTGAATCATAGTATTTGCATTTTACCATTTCGGTAAATAAAATTATTTAAATATTGATTCCTTCTTTTTAAATACGCATCAACAACATAAGTTGAAGATCCACTTGAATCCCCATAGTCCCGCACAATTAATGAAAGGTAGAATCAAATACTAGATGGTGAAAACTGAAGCAGAAAAGAAAATGTTTAATTTTCACTTCTCTCCTCCAATATAGTTTGCTAAAGGGACCACGAATTGGCTTTGGTAATATCTATTTTCTAGAGTGATGGATGATAAACTGTAAATGGATGAAACAAAATCAGCATTGATTGCCACCCTCTGATATATAGTCCCATGTGCATTCCACATACAAAGAAAAAATTATATGTTGATTCGAAGGTTCAAGCTCGTGGTTATGCTCAGTCGTGGTTATTATAGCAGAATGGACTCTAACATTTCGTTTTGGAAGGGTAGACTTCAAAATCATAATATTTGACATGGAAAATGCTTGTCTATCGAATCATATAAAGCAATTATTCAGCTGGTAAGAAGGCAAAAAGTGCCTTTGTTCTATGATGCTTTGGTACGGCATTTTTGGTGGCACACCCATGTCGGCATGACCCAACAGGAGTATGGATGTGAGATCCAAATATAATCCTTCAGTTTTCTGGTGGACACAATAGTCAGCATGCAGCTAAACATCACGGTGCCACCTCTGAGAAAATACAATAAAAGCTCTTGATAGGAGAGAGATTTTGTGATTGAAGAGTGGAGAAATGAGGATACAACAAGGTAGAAGTCATGGCTGTCAATGTACGATGGAAGGTGGTTGAAGAGACGATGGAAGAAGACATCGCTGCCACAAACCCTAATTTTGAAATTAGAGAGATTAATTTTAACCCAAATGCCAAAATTGGAAATAACAGTTGCTCTTTTCTGAATTCTTAGCCCACCATTTTCAAAGCATAAAAATCTCATTAGGTAAAGTTTGATTTTTGAAGCCCAATGAGTACTTTGGGCCTTTAGTTGATGATTTTAACTATTAATTATATAATAAAAAAAAATCCTTACAGGCGCACACACATAGAACAATTATATAATTTGAAATATAAGTTTAATTTGTTCTAAAAGTGGCTCAAAAAATAAAATATATGTCTCAAAAGTTATCTAACTTATTAGTATACTATTTTCCAAATTTTTGATTTATAAATTTCTAATGAACTTTTCCATTCACTAGCCATCTCCCCATACCCGGTTCTTTATTTGATTTTTTGGAAGGTCATCCATCCTCACTTGTATTCATGCTTAAGTACTTGTGTCCTTGAAATCCTTGAAAATTTATGATTGCCCAGCATCACATTGTCGAGTTCATAGAATTATCAAATGCCTTGCTATTTTGTTTTGTGACTTTAAAATATGACATGGATGAATCTAAATTCAAGTTCTTGTTGCATGTGAGGAAACAATGAACCGTTAACGTGCTTTTGCCTTATGAGAATGTGTCTTAGGTTTGGGCGCATGTTTCTTTCTCCAACAATGTTGTGTACAATGACACCTTTTTTCTGTGATTTATAACTTGACAACAGTTTCCTTTCTTACCTAAAATATACTGCATGTGTTTTTATGATTTGTATATAATGGATCTAGATTAATAGACAACTGGAATTAGGTGCTTGAATCATCTTCCTGAGGCAGTTGGTGAAGATCCTGCTCACTTTGACCTCTCCCTGGCAAGACAACAGCCTGCTAAGGGACCATTTTCTGGAGATTGGCTGGTTCTTCAATTGCAAGAGCTCATTTCTCTTGCATATCAGGTGTGGAATGTTAAAGATATACTATAATCTTGATTGAGTCATTTGAACATTTTTGTTTCGCAAAACAACTCAAGCTAATCTTTTTCATTTAAATTCTTCCAGATAAGTACAATTCAGTTTGAGAACATGAGGCCTATTGGTGTTTCACTTTTATGCACCATTATGGACAAGGTACCTCTTGTTTGTATTCCTATTAATTCCATTAGATATCTATGGCTGCATGATTAACTTTAAGAGCTCAATAATCTTCATGGTCTGTATTAAGAACTTGTTCTATTCCCTGTAAATATCTTAATTGTTTGATTACTCTGAAGTATTTTTGAGACTTGATTTTATGGAAAAGTGATTTTTGCTAGAATGTGTGGTTGAAAAGCAAGAAAAATTTACAAATTTATGCATAAGATTATTTTAATAGATAAATGTGTGGTTGAAAATGAGTTTGAGGGAGAATTGGTTTTGGAAAATCCATATCAAACAGGCTCTTAGTTTGTCGTTCCTAGATTATGAGAGATAGAAAAATGGTTTTCAGATATTTATACCTTGGTGTCTCTTTGCTTCCTTGTTAAGTGAAATATTCTTTTGAATCATGTCTTTCTTTGTTATTTTTTTATTTTTTATTTTGTGTGTGTGTGTGTGTGTTTTGGGTGTAGATGCAAATGTATTTTGAAACAATTAGAAGACCAATGTATGAAGGTTCTGCAATTTTAGCACCTGTTTGCAAACTCATTTTAATGAGTTATAATGAGAAATAAGAGAGGGAATGTGTGGGGTCGAATGGTGGAGATTTGTGCACTATATGCGGGGCCCACAAAATATGTGAATGTGATTGGTTTGACCAATTTTTATTTAAAAACAGAACTGATTTGCAAACATGGGCTTAGTTTGACTTACATGATAGACAATCTCAATTGGTAGTCAGCACTGACTATTGCATTCTCCACGTGCTTCTTTGACACATGTTGGGCCCTAAGTCCACCATCGAAATAGCATGCAGCCCTTGAATGCTTATAAGTTGGGTTGAGTAGTACTGAACTGGAGGTTCATTGGTTAAGCGTTCCAAAATTTCCTTTGTGTTAAATTATATATTCATGTCTGTAATTTCATTAAAACATTGCTTTGAAATACCTTTGTTTAAATGTATGTTGCATGTTCTTAACATAAATTAATTTTTTTGTTTTCTTTTTTGGCATACTATCAGTTTGCTGCTGTACCAGACCCTGAGCTACCTGACCACCTTCTTCTGGAACAGTATCAGGTTTTCTAATCAAATTCCACTTTGTATTTTTTCTACTGTCTTTTTTTCTCCTGTTTCTTTTTCATGCTTACAATTAATGTGATATTGTTTGTTTTCTATGTTGGAATGAACTGATTTATAATTTTTAAATTGACTATCTCCAGGCCCAATTGGTATCTGCTGTTCGGACTGCTTTGGACTCATCGTCAGGACCAACCCTATTGGAAGCTGGTCTACTTCTGGCTACAAAGGTATGGATCGCAGGCGTGTGTTTACTTTCTCCTTTATAGTGATTTTATCTTATTGATTCGGATGGTATGATGTGAAATTTTCAGATATTCACAAGTGGAATTATTAGTCGAGATCAAGTTGCAGTCAAGAGAATCTTTTCATTGATTTCACGTCCACTAGATGACTTCAATGACCTGTACTATCCATCATTTGCTGAATGGGTCTCATGCAAGGTTCATTAAATGTTTTTTTTCTCCGTATCATGTGCTTTGGCCTGTGCATAAATATATACTTAGTGAAAATAACTCAGGGATGCCTTCATCAATAACCTGTTGCTTAACATGTGAATCATCTTCTTTTCAGATCAAAATAAGGCTTCTGACTGCCCATGCCTCTCTCAAATGTTACACTTATGCATTCCTAAGAAAACAAGGCGACGAGATATCTGATGAGATCATAGCACTTCTACCTTTATTTTCTAAAAACTCCAGTACTTTGGGGATTTACTGGTTTGGCCTTCTGAAGGATTACAGCAATATCCGCTTCCGCTTGTATCTTAGGAAAAAAGTGAGCTCATTGTTTTTATCTTTTCATTATTTACTGCCACTTATGGAAAAGAGTTTATAGTTCTTGTTCTTAAACCTTTTCATGTTTTTATGTGTTTGACTTTCAGTGGAAACCATTTCTTGATGGAATTCAATCATCAGTAGCTTCAGCTAAGTTACAGCCATGTTTGGAAGAAGCCTGGCCATTGATTCTGCAAGCACTGGCACTGGACGCGGTTCCTTCAAATTCAAATGTAAACAGATATTCAACAAGTCATGATGGATCAAAAAATAGCTCAACTTCTGGATACAGAATGGTTGAGCTGGGATCTGCTGAATTTCAGTTTCTGTGGGGGTTTTCGCTACTAATTCTATTTCAGGAGCAAGATACAACTCCAGGTGAACGTGTGATACCAGTGAGTTTTACAAAATCCATATTCAGCAGTGTCATCCCCGTTGCAGATGCAAATTCATTATCGTCAAGACTGGATGAAGTTTTATTAACTGTCTTTCAATTTATGTCCACCGAAAGATTCTTCACAGCAGGATTTCTCACTTTGGATGCTTGCAAAGAACTACTACAGGTATGTGTATGTCTAAACCTCGTCCTATTTTATTACTGAAGAAAGGCATATTTTCATCAATTGCTCATATCAATATTCAGTATTTAACGGGTGTTTGGTTCTCATTATGATTTCAAGAAATTATAAGGAGATGGTGTGAGTGGTGGTAACGAGAATCAAATGCCCTTTAACAGTATCAATATCAGCATGGATATCTTCGAATGATAACCCATTTTTTTTTTAATTAATTGAACCAATAAATCAACCATTGGATGCAGGTCTTTTCATATTCCGTTTTAGTGGAAGATACGTGCTATAATCTTGCAATCTCTGTCTTGTCACAGGTATTAATCTTAGTCTTCTTTCTTGAGTTAGTCCAGACTTAAAACAAACTGAATTAAAAGAAAAAAGAAATGAACAATTGTTGAAGCAATTGTCAATCCTGGAGTTTATGTAGAGCACTAGAACTGGTATAAATCATTTTATTGTGACAACCTCTCTCTCCATCTCTTTTTTTCCCTCTGCTTAAAACCATGGGTTGAAGCTACTTTCGTTTTCTGGATGGCCTTAACAGATTGTGCACAATTGTCCCAAGGATTTCTTTGAAGTAGAGACTTTTTCATATTTGGCATCAGAACTGTGTTCGGCTTTTCTTTTTAAATTCTTCCAGAGGTACCTTTTCATCATGATGAATCGGTCATTTGGGGTAACATTAATATGTGGAGCTATGCTTTTAATAATAGTTGTTCTGTGTTTACAGTGATGTAAATTCCCAGTACTGTTCAAACTGGGAGAGAATGATTGCTATTCCGCTTGACTTGGCAGTAACTTTATTGGAACGTATGAAGCCTCAGGTTATAAACATTTCTCATGTTGCATGTTTAGTACTTTTACTGCATGTTTTCTGTACAATGTTAGATCAGCACAGTGAAATGAACATGTGGCTTCTATTTCTTTCTTGATTCTGTCCAGAACTATGTAGATGTAACCCCCCCTTAAAAATATACCCATAAAATTGTCCTCTTGTCAGTTTTCCCACTTCTTACATTGATATGTTGTGCGCAGAAAGATATTATGTTTCTTGCTGTAACTTCATGTCATTTGTGACAAAGAACTTCATGCCTTGCAGATTCAGCTAAAACTAATGTTGCCTTTTCTCTCGATTGGTACAAGTGCATTGGAAAATCATCAACTGAGTTCTGCCTTTCAAGAGCTAACGACTTTGTCAAGTCAATTATTTCTTTATTAAAGAGACATGGTGAGTACCCCTTTCACTTTGTTTTATAAGAATACATCAGTGAGTCTGTTAATCAGTTCTCTGCTTAGCGGGAATTCATGTCTTTCTAATACAACCACTCAGTATTTTTTTCCATTTTAGCGTAACTGCAACTGGTGCTACAACTGATATGCCTAAACAATTGAAGCGGTTATCATTATTTGATTAAGACTGTCTTCAGACATTAACTTTCTGAGTTTGAATAAAGTCCACGAGAAATAGAGGGTTCATTGAGAAATTCATGTTGGATGATGTAATGTAATACCGAGAGGGCGAGAATCGGGAATTGAGTCATCTATCTATTCCTTTGTAATATTCCTAAGATTTCCTAAATTCAGTTTAAGCTAATCCAGCAAACATAGATGTAATCACATTGGAATTAAAAGTTATGCTCAGAGCTAAAGATAAACATTATGCGTGAAGATCTTATAACAGGGAGTGTTTTGGAGATGAGGATCATGGAACTTTCACTTCCTGGAGCAATTTTTATAACTTAATATTAAAAAAAGGTTGTTGGAGTCCGCTACATATACTTGCTGGTTATGTTGCTCAGACTCTCCATATTAAAGGAAGTACCCATGTTGGATGAACATGACAAGGATAAAGGGTATGGATGCTTCCTGGATCATGTAAATCAGAAGGGATCCTTTGCATCATTCAAGTCGGAAAAGGATCCTTACTCTTTGAAACCATCCAACCAAAGAAAGGAAAAAAAAAAAAAAAAGAGGAAAAAGAAAATATAATACAAATAAAGAGAAAGAAAAGCTGAGTGTCCAATGTCCTCGGTATATAAATATCTAAAGTAATTTTAAGGTTATAAATGTACTCGTGTTTAAATATTGGATTATTATTTTTGCCATAACCTTTCTAGTATATGTATTGGAAGTAATTTTAAAGATCCAACTCCTAGAAGTTTACTCCTCCTGGACAACTGTACCTGAGTTTGAGCAAGCTAGTGTGATTGTGTATAATTACTGAATATAGAAAGAAGGAACTGTGTCATATGGCTTCTTAACATTTCATAAATTTGGTGATGATTGTCTAATGTCGCCCCTTTTAAGCTTGTAATGCGACTGATGGATTTGCTATACGACAGGAAAATATGAACTTGGCAGTGAAGGCATTAGCCATTTCCAAACAATAAGCAGAGCTTGTCTAAATGCAACTGCTAGTTTAACTAGTGACTGCATCCAGAGAATTCATCAATTAGAGAATAAGAGGTCTAGCACATGCAAGATGCTGCACACAAAGCTGGCATTTTCTGTTGAACAAATTTTTCAGTTTGCCCTGCTGACCTCCGAGTTTGAAGGTCCAGAACAGGACAGAGAAAGCAATCCCCTCTTATTTGCAGTTCTGTATCATAGCATTCAATGTGTCCGGGCTGTTCTTACTGATTCTGACATACAGGTAGCAAATTTCACTATTTATGTTGACCTTCCTCGCCTTAAAAAATTAAACCATCATGGCTAAGATTGCTAGTCAGCTACTGCCAAATTCATGTTTTAATCAAAAACCTGGCCTTGCACAATTTTCGTAAACGAGAGATGGCAAGACTTTGAACTCAGGACTTTTGTCTACTTTGATACATGTCCATGTCAATTAAAAGTTAAGCTGTTAGGGAGGGAACTCTCTTCAGTTTAATAGAGCCTTCAAGAGGTTACATTGTTATCAGGGTAACCAAGCATGACTGTCATGTGCAGATTCAAGCAATCGGATTGCAAGTAGTAAAAGTTATTCTACAGAAAGGAAGTGGTGCAGAATCTAATAGCTTTCTGATTTTTTTGGTTGGGGAGCTTGTTGGAGATTTTTTTATCATAATTCAGAAAATTTTGAAGGTACCTTTTTCACTGAATAGTTATTTTACTCTTTAAAGAACTCTGCATCATCTTAAAGGAAATGCTATATGCTTTTGATTTCAGAAACCTATTAACAGAGAAGCAATTGCTATTGCGGGGGAGTGCCTGAAAATTCTGATGCTTCTTCAAACGATTTTGAAAATCAATGATTGTCAGAAAGAACTTGTTAATCTGCTTTTGGAGGCTGTTCTTATGATTACCTCAGATAGTTCACTTTCTCAAGTAACCCATATGTTGCATTGTTAATATCTTTTTTTACTTTTTCCTTTTCTTGGTTCTAATAATCAGTTTGAATTATAGGAAGCTAATGATTTACGAAGTACAGCAGTAAAATTTGTTTCACAACTTGCTCAAATTCCTAGCTCCGCAGCTTATATCAGGGATATTCTGTTTGCAATGCCTGCTATAAGAAGACAGCAGCTTCAGGTTTTTTCCTCGTTTGCCTTTATTATATAACTTTGTAACCCTTGAATTAGTAGGCAAGTATAACTCATCTTCTCTCACTTCCAGCAGTTTTCTTCTTCTATCCTGGTATATTTGCGATTGATTCGTAAGTTTTCTTAATTGTTTGGAAAGCTCTTGATGCTGTTGCTATGTTGGATTTTGGGAGCCATGCCTGTTTACTAAACACATTGATTAACATGAGTACATTTAGCTTTGAGAAATTTCTTTGTTCATGCTAATGTGACGTTTACATGATAAAAGGGAGGAGATTCTCTTTGCACGTGCTAATTGTAGAGTTATTTTTACCCCATTTCTTTTGTATTTTTCTCTTTGGCAGGATATTTAAGTGATTTTATGATCCTAATCCTGATATTGAACTTCCTAATTTCAGGATCTGATCCGCGCATCTGTGGTACAAGATCAGAACCTAACACCAACAATATCCTCAGCTCCACCCTTGGTGATAAAAATACCTTCACAGGCGGAGGAAACTAAAGAGAAAAATCCCCCTCCATTAGTCACACCAAAAGACTCTGGTGACAATACTGAGGAAGAGGAAGAAGATGATGATTGGGATGCTTTCCAGTCTTTTCCGGCCTCAAGAAATGAAACTGCTTCAACTCCAGAAGAAGATTCTGCAGTTTCATATCATGGTACTAAAGAAGATGTCCAAGAAGAATGTACTTCCTCGTCTTTCAGCAAGACGGAAGAACTCGCTGTTGAAGAACAAAATATTTTTGAAGGGGAAGCTAAATTTCACCCGGCAGATGGTAGCAGTGACCCGATGAAGGAATGCTCGGGTCGTGGCAGTGATTCCCACATTTCCCATCAATCTGACGATCATTATCTGGATAGTAGTAGAATGTTATCAAGCCATGATGACCAAATCGTGCCTGAAATTCCACCTGATCAAGCCGAAGAAAAACACACTGATTCATTACCTGATGTAGGCAAGGAAATTGAAATCATGTCCAACTTTGAGAATGGAGAGTCTTCAGATGATCAGCACGTTGAAGTTGCGGAAGCTAATAACTAGCCGTCTGAGTTACATCATGATGGACAATGGACATGGAGCGGGATCTTGTGATGAACTTCAACATATTGGATCCAAAACAGGAGAAGCTGAGCGCCATCCAGAAGATGATACAGTTACTTCCGACGTCAACGATTCTGATTCCCACTGAAAAACCTAATATTTCCTATAACGATTCCTACATGTCGAAGCTTGTTGACCACATAGAAAATGACAATGATGAACCCTATGCATATTAGGTTACCATGAAAAGGTACCTGCAGTTGTTCGGAAATTGGAATTGCAAGGATGTGTGACCATGATGTTTGGCAGGCATTACCAATGCTGCTATGCTCAAATTTTGTTCAGTGTAAGCATCTGGTTGGGCATGGAGTGTTGTGTCAGCCGTGAAGTATATTCTGGTGTTTTTTCACTTTTTCCGGCTCTGGATGTATTCAGTAGTCATACATACGATTCTTGTAACTGCTGAATTCTTTTATGTCAGCATGAAGTGCTTAGTAAACTCATAGAAACGGACTGTATATATCTTCTTACTGATTTAATCGCAAGTGCATCCCAGTACTTTATTATGTAGTGGAATGGGATAACAATAAAAACCGGCTTCCCTGTTTTCCCCTTGGGCACGGGGATTTGCCATCTTGTTGAGATTAAGAACCGAAATATGGATTCATATGGTTCAATTTATTGTTAAATAGGGGTCTTTGAATACATGTGAATTCTTGATTGTCGACTTCATATCGTGCCACCATGGGGAGAAGACAAAAATACCCTTCACTTAAGCTAGAAATTACGGGTGAATTAGCCATAAAAGCTTCTGGGTCTGAAACAATTCGTGGGGGAGACAAATCTACGGCATGGAGAGATCTCAGACTGGGCGCGAAATTGGCCGGGAATTGATAGAGCTAAAATTTGATTACAGGAATATAGGGTTTAACCAATTCCTCTTTATTCCCAATTTATTGCGATATTTTAATAATAATTTCTCACGATATATTGAGGTGGTATGATATGAGGTGGCCATATGCATGAGACCCCCATCTCAATTCTCAGCTTCCCAATAGAAAAATGGTGACATGCTTGCAAGAAATCATCCGGAAGGGTTTTAAGGAACCACTCGCTGAAAACTATAAAAATTAGAGCATGTTCACAAATCATTTTTGTCTAAAAATATAAATATATTGTAACAATGAATAGTTAAAATTCGTGTAGTACATGTGAGTCCGGAAAATACATAAATATAATTGATTTGGCTAGGAATAGAAATTGACTCAGAGCATCTTTAATGCATATTGGTGGTCATTGATAAATGTGACAATTGACAAAAATTGTGCTTATTTGGAGCTTGTTTGAATCTCTTTATTCTCTCTTTATTCTCCAAATTTATAGTTTTACCTACAACTGATTTGACAATTGCTCAATTATAACCACATATTTCAAATATTTTTACATTTCCAATACACATTCTACATCTCTCCTCTTATAAATTCACCAATTTTTTGCAAATAAAGGGATTCAAACAAGCTCTTGGACTATTAAGCATACTTCTCTCACTTTCTCTTTTTAAAATACTTAATAATAATTTGTCAAATATACAATGTAAACATTATTGTATTAGAGAGTTCATTGAATGTAACATCAATATTTTTTGCCACATATACACCATGAAATTTGTTGCATTGGAGATGCTCTCAGAACTTCAACTCAGGTCAGGCATACATCAGACGACTTCAATATGGTAACATATTAGGGTTCGTTTTCCCACTTGAAAATCAAATTTGATAAATCAACGCATGTTTACGAACCATTTTTGTTTAAAAATGTAAATATATTGCAAGGATGAATAGTTAAAATTCGTTTAGTACATGCGAGTTCGTCAAATATGTAAATGTGATTGATTTGGCTAGAAATAGAAAGAAATTGCTTGAGTTTTAGGCTTGGTCATGGCCTTCTGGAGACTTCAATATGGGTCTGGATTAGGGTTTGATTTCTCAGCTGAAAATCAATTTGATTTTAGTTTATCGTGTGATGTGTTTCAGTAAAGAGTAATGATACACTTCCCTATCAACCTGGTTATTTGAGATTTATTCAAAAGTTTGAAGGGCAAACTGTGTGAACAACTCTGTAACTAATGAGGAGGTGTCTTTAATCTTCGTTGTATTGTGCACTCTCTCATATCGCGATATAAATCACGCTTGAGCCGTTTACACAAATGCTTACAAAATCTAGGAAAATTACTTGAATGTCTCCGCCCCCACCCAAGAAAAATTTCCCCAAACTCCTCCCCGGCCCCCAAGGCCCCAATATTCTGTCGAATCCGCCCCTCCCAACCTCTCCAGAGCCCTCCCCTCTCTTTAAACAAACTGGAAGACCGAAATCCTAAAAAGAAACGCATAACACAATCGCTTGCCGGAGGTTCTATCTCCCATCGTCAAACCCCATTTGCCACGTTGGTTAGATTTTTTTTCAAGATTATTAATGCCGCGGAATGCAAAACGACTACATTTTGATCCGAAAGACCAAAAGCGGTGAAGACACTGAAACGTAGATAATCATTGAATACATATATATATTTATTTCTATGAATATAATCAGGCTTATGAAATTCTCCCAATTTGTCTTTGAATTATGTTAACCTTGATATTGCTTAAAGGAAATTAAGCTCTTGAAGTTCTGCCAAGGCCTCTCGTAAACAACAGTTGATACTTTTGCACTCCGGCGCCATCATCGACGGTGACAACGAGCTTGTAATTGTACCCAACCACGACATGGTATTTTTCCTCGACGATGCTTTGAAACTTTAAGTTGGTTTTGGCTTCCTTCTTGTGTTCATCCACGGCGAATTTTGCAATTCCGATTACGTTGGGGTCGTTTAGGTTGGGAATTGGCTGGTAACCACCAACAGTGTGGCCTTCTCTTCCACCGAACGTGCCAGAGGCTTGGATGTGAAGGGAAACGGGATATCGGTTTTAACTCGTTAAGGGCAAATAAGTCATTTTAACATATTATGTAGCTGAATTTGTGACCCAGAACCTACTAATCGCTTTTTCCTGGAACTCTAGAACTAGCATTATTCACCCTCTTCCATTTTGCTACAAGTTCTGGCGATCGACGCTCAAATTCTTACCTTCGGAAAAAAATCGATAAATCATAGCTGGATGGATGAGAAGATGAAGGATAAGCTGCTAATTTTGTATGCTTCGCAAACTGGAAATGCAGTGGACGCGGCCGAGCGGCTCTGCCGCGATGCGGAGCGCCGTGGCTGCCCCGCCATCTCTGTCCTCTCACTGGATGAATTTCAACCTGTGGGTTGCATTCACTGTTTTTAAGGTTTTTATAGTTATATATGGATGCGCAATAATTATTCTTTTTTACTATTTTTATAGAGTAATTTGCCGAATGAGGAGACGGTAATTTTTGTGGTGTCAACGACGGGACAAGGAGACACTCCGGATTCAATGAAGGTTGGTAGTAATTTATATTTGATCGTTCCTTTGGTAGTTGTAATAGGAATCGCTACAACCTGCTGATGTGAAGTGGAAGTTATGGATTCAGAAGGTTCTGAGTATGAAAACGTAATCGACGTCTACTTTTGCGCACGAAGTGATGTCTTTTCAGCCTTTCCGAATAGATTCTGCGCCAGTGTGTCGGGAATGAGAATTTCCTCTGGGATTTTAACTTTTTTCCCTTTTCTTTTTACCTTTTCTAATGGTTTTTTTTACTGTAGGAGTTCTGGAGGTTTTTGTTGCAAAGGAATTTGAGTCGTGGTTGGCTGAAAGGAGTGCACTATGCAGTGTTCGGATTGGGTGACTCCGGCTACCAGAAATATAATGTAATGGATTTATTTCTTGATTTCCATTAATTTGAGTCAACTATTTCCAGTGAATGTCAATATCTCGCTACTCCGATAACTTCAAATGCATTTGTTGTTATAGTATTGTCATTTCCTGGTAAGTCAGTGAGAGATGTGTGCTTTTGTGAAAAACTCTGAAATTGGTTACACATGTTAGTGAACTATATCATTTTTAATATATCATCAATTTGGCTATAGTGTACATATTGTAAAATCAGGGATACATATTCTGTTGATATATCAATCTATATGTTTATGTGATTTATTATTTCTTAATGTGTAGATATAGACAAGTAATATTTGTTTTACTTCGCAATGAGTAATGGTTCTCAGTATTCGGCTTCAGAAGCTCCTGCAGTAAATTTGTAGGTTGATAACATCTGCTTGTAAAATGAAATCTAAACATGTTTATAACTGATGCTCCTGATTGCAGTTTGTTGCAAAGAAGCTCGACAAAAGACTCTTGGATCTTGGGGCAACATCAATTATAGAAAAAGGCCTGGGTGATGATCAGCACCCGTCAGGGTAAACTATAAAATTTTGCATTCTCTAGTTATAGATAGTCTAATGTGGCTTCTTAACTAAGCTTTTACTTTGAAAAGCCTACTTCTATTTTCTGTGGTACATTTCAAAGTAGATAAGTATCACTCTCACTGTTTATTATATTGAGAATGACCCATTCATTGAGGTTTCTACTTTCTGTGAAATTTAACTCTTCAGAGCTGATATATTGTGGGTTTTGACCAACAATCTTGTCTAGGTACTGCTGCTATGGTTTCTGTTCTTTGTGTGTAAAGTTATGCAACTGCAGTGCACTGATGCGATTCAGTTAGTTACTGTTAAACTTACAAATGAGAACAGGGAAGAGTTTATAATATATAATACATATATATATATATATTTTGTAGACGTGAGACACTTCTTCACATGAGGTCTTCTAGAAATACATTAGAGACCAAGAGCATCTCCAACCATGCACATTTTTTACAATTGACACCAAATTTTGGGCACTGGATATGTTGCACCAAATTCACTTGTATCAAAATTGGTGCAACTGAATAATGCCCACTTGACACCTCAGTTTTAATTTATATCAAATTTATAATTCCTTTTGTATGTCTTTTTATGTTTTGTTACTTAGTGATTTAATTTTTTTCTTATACCTCTTTTAATTTAATTATTATTTTTATTGTGTTTTGTAATTAGTTGTAGTCAAGTAATGAATGTGTGCTTTTTCTAATGATTTATTAATAAATGCGATATTTTTGTTAGTTAAGTATAACTTTAGTTTCTTATTTAACTAGAAAAGTACTTAAATAATTTCTTGAGATAAGAGACTTCTAAAAATTAAAAATATAAAGAAATCAATGAAGCACTGTTCTTTTGCACCATATTCGATGTAGTGGTTTGGAGAGGATATTTAAGATAGTGGTTTGAAAGTTTCACCAAATTCTATTTTATAGTTAGAGATGATCTGAGGAGCTTAGGCCTTGTGTTTTAGCTCTTTTAAGAAAGCTTTTGGAAATATATGCTTTGGGATACCTCTTTGCTGTGGATTTTGAAGAAAGTTTACTTCTTGATTGGAAATGGTGTGCTTAAATAGGTGGTTACTTTTTGAACTTTACACATGGAAGGTTGAAAACAAATTTACTACTGAAGGCTGGCATGTTTAGGTTTTTTGTAGTACTATTTGTATTATAGTGCCTTGTTGATCCTTTACTTATCATAAGTTAGTTTTCCTGTCCTGCATATTGCCCTGTCATGTCAGCGCCCCTATTTTGTCGTCTTGCGTATAAACTATAACTTAACAATAGCTTTTAGACAGAAATATTGTTGCTCTTTTATGCTTCATCCTGCTACTTATTTGCTTTGCTTCTGTGAGGATTCTATTGATAATTACGTTAAAGAAAGCTATCATTTGCATTGTATACAGTATTCCATTATCATCTTAGGGGCTGTTTGGTTCTCATTGTTTTTCCAATTATGACTGATTTGGGAACTATTCAGTTAGTACCACACATATTAGGGGACCCACTAAATTGCCACCATCCATCCTGTCTCATTATACTTTTGCCAGTTATAATGGGAATCAAACACCCCCCTTAGTCTACTGGAGATATTCTTTGATTATGCTTTTCTTGTTATTTGAGTTTTTTGTTGTTATGCTTTAAGGGAAAATTTTTTACTTGCTTATAATTTCATTTTAGGTATGAAGGGGCTTTGGATCCTTGGGCGTCCTCTCTGTGGAATAAATTGTTCCAAAAGAATCCCAAATTACTGCCAAAGGGTCCAAATTTTGTGACTTCAGATGCTACTTTGATTGATCAGCCTAAAATACGGATTATATATCATGATGCCAATGAAGGAAATCTGCAACCTTCAACTGCCACAGGTAACTTGCTTTTCTACGCTTTTTGGTACTTGGAAGCCAATGTCCACATACTACTTTATTTTCATGTTGGAAATTCACATAATATTGTACTGATGATAGTCAATTTTGATCCTCTGAACTTTTGATTAAAGAATGTGAATTGTGAAGTTAATTGTTGGTCAGAGATCCCCTTGTTTATCTGTCTCTTTTAACCAGCTGCAAAATAAAGGAGTCTTATTTATATCTATGGGGCGAGAAGAATTCTGTTTACAGATCTGTCAGTTAATTCTCTTCTTATCATGTTATGTCAATTGAAGTAGTCCTAAGGGCTTCCTAGTTTGACAGTCGCAAGTTTATAACTCTTTCTTCATGGCAAGTGTTAACAGTACAGATCTGCACCAAAATAGTGACTTCCAGGAACTGTGCTTTTCCATTGTCTTCTAGATAGGATTTAAGTGTTATACACGTGTAATATGTGAGAGGGTTCCTGGAGAGCTGGCTTCTCTGTCACTTCACACAAAACTAACAAAAAATCAGGACTGTGCGCCGAGATTTAAGTTGATTGCTCACTTAATGCTTTGATGCTTCTGAGCTTCTCTGTTGGTGTTTTGTTGAGCTGATTAAACTTTTGAGATTAAAACCCTAATTTTGCCTAACAAAAGTTTCGATGCCACAGATCTAAAGTGCCTTGAGATGCAAATTGAGAGGACTCGCTCGATGAGTCCTGGAAAATATTCTGCCACGACTAGGCCTTCTTGTTGCTTCCTGAAAATGGTACTGATGCAATCCTCACTTTCTCATTTAAAAGATGTTGTATTCATATTTTCTGTATTATATTGCAAGGATCATAAATGGATGGAATTGTTATTCCTAACATGTGCCTTTTTGATATTCTGACAAAGATCTTCATTTGATTATTCTTTGTGATTATGCCTTTTGCGCAAAAGGACTTATGAAAATTTTTGCAATCATTATTTTCTTGATTTTCTTGCACAAGTTGAAAATTTGAAGTTAACTGAGAGCCAAAATGTAATTCCATGATTGTTCAGGTGACCATCGATAGAAATCTTGCCATGGGCGTTGGTATTTTTTTAAGGCTTATTAGCATACCTCAATCCCCCCCCCCCACACAAAAACCCCCCAAAACCAAAAAATCCCCATCTGACCTCTCTTTTGTGGAACTGTTCTTTTGATGCAATATATAAGCAACATGGGTCCCAAATCTGGAAACCAGTGCCCACGTCCTTTATGGTAAAACAGAGCTTCCACTTTACATAAAACATGAGATTTCATCTTTGGAGGGCCAAAAATAGGGAATGGTTTCTTCTATTCATCAACACGTTTATAGCTTAAGCGTGATAAACGAACAACATAAACAACAAACAGAAGATCCTTTTCTTTAGTTAGATTTTTTTTGTGAAAATTCTCTTTTCATCTTTTTTGGGATTGGGGGTGATGTTAGCGTATCATTACTCACCATTAAAGAAAAGTTAAGAACAAGAAAAACGTTGAGAACTCCATTTCCACTTGCTTCAAGAATTCTTTTTCAACCAAAAAAAGAAAGAGAAAATTCTTATGAGGCACCCATTCTTTGGGAAAATAAAGAACCAGCATTTGTAGAAAACAAAATGCATGAAGAATTAAAAAAAAAATGAGAATTTAGCATCTGCTACTTATGCAAACAAATATTGCAGTTCCTTCAGAGTTTCCAGAATTAGTGTCAGCTAGTGGGGGAGGTGGATGTGTAACAGTGATTCAGTTGTGGTTCAATGGGTTGGGTGGGTAGTGGTTGTGTGTGCGCACTTGCATGAATGTGTGCGTGTGCGTGTAAGCAAGCATGGTATTTTGAAGTTTTTTTTTTTTTTTTGGACAGTCAAACTATGGTTTCTATGCTTCAGGCACTGCTAGTTTTTAATAGTTTTAAGATCATTTTCTTGATATGTTGATGCAGACAGAGAATTTTCCACTAAGTACAGGAATCAATGGGAAGGATGTACGTCATTTTGAGTTTGAGGCTGTTTCATGTGTAAGTAATGCTAATCATTCTCAAGCCCCTTCGCTTCTGAAATAATTTTCATTCACCCGCTTCTGAAATGATTTTCATTCGCCCATTGGTTTCTCAAAAAATGGTTAAAGTCTATCTTTCTTTTAACTTGATTTCCTGGTTTCACTTTTTCAGTCGATTGAATATGAAGTTGGTGATGTTCTTGAAGTTCTTCCTGGCCAAAGTCCTGCTGCTGTAGATGCTTTTATCAAGCGATGTAATTTAAACCCTGAATCTTACATAACTGTAGGTACTTATCTACTTTTCCTTGTTTTTCTCTGGTTGATATCATTAAATTCTGTCACATCTACCCCCTTATCTACTTTTTCTTGTTTTTCTCTGGTTGATATCATTAAATTCTGTCACGTCTACCCCCTCTCCTGGCTATTCTTTTCAGAAAAATCATTTTTTAGATATACAGTGGTACACATGTTATACGCATGCCATTCAACGTCAAGGAATACATCCGCTGGATGATATTTCTTGTTCGATGATCCTGCTTAAGTTTGCTCTATATTGCATTTTGGTGTGCTATATGAGGGAAAGGAACAGAAACCTTCAGACGTGAAGTTAGTCTGAGAGTTATATTCTCTGCGCAGGGAATTATACTTTCTCAGTGTGTGGGTGTTAAACATAATTTGTCTAATGACATTGGCAAGATTTGTTGCTTGGGTATCTGTTTTCAATCTTTATGTAGTAGCATATATATCTGTTGAAATCTTTTGTTGTGCAACAATTTATTGCATACTTGGTTTCAGGTAGAGCCCAGAGATAAGGAAAATAAACTTGGTGCAAATTCTTTTTTGTTCCCCGTGAAATTAAAAAAATTTGTGGAGTTAACAATGGATGTTGCGTCAGCTTCCCCAAGACGGTATTTCTTTGAGGTAATCTATCAGTTTGCATTTTATTTTGTAGTGACTACTTAAAGCTCATCTTTTTGATTTTAGCGTTCTTACCCGTTGTACAAATGCACCAAATGCGTTATGTTTAAAGGATTCGAAATCCTTGAAGTAATTTGGTTAAGTTTTATGGAAGTTCACTTCCTGAACATGTTTGGCCAAGCTTAGCAGTCACTCTTGCTTTCAAGCATCTCATTTTATATGATTTCAATTTAGATTAAAAATAAGCTGCTTGATTTTATGCTAAAAAATAGTTAAAAGCTGGTAAAAGAAACTGATCTCTCAGCATTGTGAAACTTATTTTTAAGAGTTGACCAAGTAAAAGACTAAATACCATTGTCATTTACTAAATATACAAGCTATAACAAGGTACTAAAGCTATTCTTCACACTTGCTTGCAAGTGGCATGGGAAACAGCTACTTTTGCACTGCTCAACTGCTAACTCTTCTTCCCTGAGTACTGATAGAGGAGGTAAATAGAGATGCTTTGCTGTTCCAGTTCAGGCCGGCGAGGTAATTCTGGGTTTAGGTTCTACACCTTCTGTGGCTGGGACCCATGAATTTCAGTTTTGGGTGGTCTGGGTTTTAAGGATTGGTGTTTGACCGTGGGGGCTTTTGTTTTTGAGGCTATTTATGTTGCGCATATGGTATCTTGGTCTTATGGTTTTCTCATCAAATGGATTATCAATATAGAGTTCTATAACCACTAAAACTTTAGCATTAGTTTAAGAAAAATAGTCATTTTATAACGATCTAAACAATATGGCAATGACATTTTCATAATTGGAAATATTCATTTAGCTTAAAAGTACATGTTCAGACATAAATTTGCTTAAATTTAAGTACAGTTGACATAAACATAATTTAAGATTTTTTTGAGAATTGATGAAATGCCCACTGCAAACAATGCATTGTCAAGTGTCCCGCCAGTGCACTAGCGTTTAAAATATGGGACTCTTGGCACTGTATTTCTAGAAATGGACATTGCAGCAAATGCCCACTCTGGACGTTTTGGTCATCCCTCTTACTTAGAAGAAGCTTAGGGCATCATCAAAGCACAAAATAGACTGTATTTGATGTGACATTTTAAGTGATGAGAGATCGAGAAAGGGATACTATTTTAATGTTGGGGGGGGGGGGAGGGGAGGGGGGTATCACTGATAATGGTACAGTAGTGGAGTATGTGAGGGGGAAAACAAAAGAAAAAGTGGAATCCAGTACGGCAATTGATATGATGCATTGGAGATACTCTTAGCTCTTTTCTTTTCTTTTTTGGCTTTTTGTTTTTCTTTCCCACCTTAGCCAAACATGTCATGCTGTAAGTTGATGCTTGTGAGGTTAGCATCATGTCTCAAGTCACTGCCAACCTATAGATATTCTAATATATTAATTTCTTAGGTGATGGGCTTCTTTGCCGCTGCAGAACATGAGAAAGAAAGGCTTCAATACTTTGCCTCACCTGAAGGAAGAGATGATTTATATCAATACAACCAGAAGGAACGGAGGACTGTTTTAGAGGTGAATAAAATGATGATTGTTTGTGCAGAACTTGACAGGCTACTATTGCATGATTCCTTTGAACCTTGCTCTCTGAGATGGAATTATACTAAGTCATTACATAAGGAGCAAGTGGTGGTTTAATATTCTCACGAGTAAATTGGTTAGTATCTGATGTGTTCTACATCAGCTATATATGTGTGTGTGTGTGTGTGTTATGTATGTGTGTGTGTGCAAGAAAAGAATGTAAATCCACAACCAGATATTAATCGTAAAAAAATAAAGCCATTTTTCTTGATAATTTTGGGGTCGTTATGTAAACCTCGACTGCCACGTCAGTTGTCAGTTCTTTTCTAGATCTAATGCAATTAGAATCTTTAACAAATATTTTCCATGATATTGTTGTCATACCACTCCCCATGCTAGCAAGTTCTACCAAGACCGTGTCACTCTTACGAACACGAGCCTCTTTAGGCCCAAAATATTTTCCGATGATTAAGGTTTCTTATCCATACGCAGTCACTGTCTACCCCACTTTTGTTCATATTGTCATTCTTATTTATCCGATTCTGCAGACGCATCCATCTTGACACCATTTACCCATTGTTTTTTATCCTAGCACACTCCAATAGGCAGTACCATAAAGCATTTATGCATAGAATCTATTTGTCTTACTTTCTGAACATGGTTGTTATTTTCTGTAGAAAGGAAGAAAAGGGAATTTATCGGAGCCTTCTCTAAACAGAATATCCCTGTGAGAGAATCTTTCTTTTCAGGGGAATTTATACCTTTAATGAACCTAATTGTATTATCTGAAATTTTTCAAAAACCTCTGGAGGTTTTGTAAAAAAAATTCCCACCTCGTGTGGAGTGTATAGACGCACGCCACGTGTATTTAATCTACGTCATGTGTATTTTAAATACACGTGGCGTGCCTCTATACATGCCACGTGAGATGAGAGGTTTTGTTACAAAACCTACAGTAGGTTTTGGAAAGGGACTCTTGTATTATCTTCATCTTGACTGATAGATAAAAGGATAAAAAAGATTCTTGTGCACTTTCTCCCCCAAAGGTCCTCTTCCATTATTTTCTCTCATCATTGTAATACAGGTACTGGAGGATTTCCCTTCTGTGCAAATACCGTTCGAATGGTTGGTACAGCTGGTTCCTCCATTAAAAACCAGAGCTTTCTCCATCTCGTCTTCTCCTTCAGTTCATCCAAATCAAGTGCACTTAACAGTAAGCGTAGTCTCATGGACGACACCTTACAAGAGGAACCGTTTGGGTCTTTGCTCATCGTGGCTAGCTAGTCTTGATCCTCAGCAGCAAAGTAAGTAATTGCCACAAACAATTTTATTAGAAAGCTGTAGTTTCTTGGTGGTTGTAATTTGTATCTTTGATATTAAACAGGAGTCATCATACCTGCCTGGATTAATAAAGGCTCTTTTCCTCCCCCACCGCCATCCCTTCCACTTATTCTCATTGGCCCTGGCACCGGATGTGCACCCTTTCGTGGATTCGTAGAGGAAAGAGCCTTGCAAAGTAAATCTGGTCCAACTGCTCCTGTCATTTTATTCTTCGGCTGCAGAAATGAGAAGAACGACTTTTTATACAAAGATTTTTGGCTCTCTCATTCACAACCAGGTGGGGTACTCTCCGAATCCAAAGGTGGAGGTTTTTTTGTCTCATTCTCAAGAGACCAGCCAAAGAAAGTTTATGTGCAGCACAAGATGCGGGAGCAAGGAATGAAGATATGGAGTATGCTTGCGCAGGAGGCTGCTGTCTATGTTGCAGGTTCGGCAAATAAAATGCCATCAGATGTATTCTCAGCATTTGAGGAAATTGTTTCGACTGAAAACCAGGTTTCTAGAGAAACGGCCCTAAAATGGCTTTTGGCACTTGAAAAGGCTGGCAAGTACCATGTTGAGGCCTGGTCTTGAACTTAGTTTGAATTTTATTAATATAGATTGCAGAAGAGGCATTTAGAATATCTGAGGCAGAGAAGCTGGTTATTTGTTTATTTATATTGTACACTGCTTGATATAAAAAGTAGAAACAGTGGAAAACATTTTATTTTATCAAGCTGTCAATTTGATTCATTTCGTCTTGCTCTTATGTCTCCAATTCATTTCTCTTCGTTCCAAATTATGTTGGGTGATCTTTCGAGGCATTCTAGCACATTTGTTTCAGAGGCATTTATAAAAGAGAAAATGAGCAAAAGCTGAAATGAGAAAATAATTCAGTTCTCAGTGGTAATGGTTGCACACACCTACTTCGGCCATCATTTGTGCATTTGTGTATATGTTCTCCATCTTTACACCATGAAGTGAATAAGTTATTAATTTGACAATGAAAATCAATTTAAAACCTATTTACGTAAAAAAATAAAATAAAAGATACATATTTACCAAATAATTAGAATATGCATTTTACTTAATAATAATATTTACAATAATAAACGTTCGGAAATAGTACAAAAAAATGGAAGGCTATTACAAAACTTCAGAAACTTCACTTGTGAATCTCCCCCTTCAACTTTAATCTAAAACTAAACAGTGAGAATCAGAAATGCGTGGACAATCATCACGTTGGGGAGTTCGAGAAAATTTTATTTTATAAAAATAAGTCAACAGTTGCTTATTGGCAATTGCTTGTTGGAGAAAATTTTGGACAGCATTGATATCCACAAGAGCAGACACCCCTGTCCATTATTTCTTCATCTTTTTTGTATAAAGGGAATTTAGGGGATAGTAAGTGTGGTTTAAACTCGTGACATTCTTCTTGAATTTTGAATATCTAACCAATATAATACAATTCGAACCACCTTTGTCCATTGTCCTTTACCCATAACGAAAATGGAAACTAAATTAAATTTCCAAATTTCTAAATTCGTGGTTGTATAGGTGAACATCAAATCAAATACATGCTACTAATTTCTTAATATAATTCACTGGCTAATTGGCACAATCTAACATTAACTTTTCATTTTATTGTACAATTTAACTTTAACCTTTTAAACTAGACAATTTCAATATCAAATATCATATTTTGAGCGCAATTTAACATTTTTCACTTAAAAGGACAATAATATCTTCTATATAGAAGAAATAAAAGACATAAATTTATGCGGGTCACGTGTGTTTCCTAATTTTATTTCAATTTTCACTTTTTTTAGAGTCACTCTTCTTTCATTTTATCCAATTTTTCATATTTTTGCATCACTTTCCAATTTCCATCATCATTTCCACAACAATGTCTACCTCTAAATATCCACCTCCACAATTCGTATTTATTATTTTATCATTATTTTTGAATATCTTTTTATCTCTCTCCCCTTTTTTCTCTTTTCTTGCTCTCTTTTTTTTTTTTTAAATTCATTTTCTATTGAAATTATCTCCCATCTCTATCTTCTGTCAATGGACATCAAGCAAGCGAAGCACCCCAACCAACCCACAAGCCGAAAATGTTATTGGCAGTGGCCATTCAACCAAGAGCATCAACCAACTTCCAATTCTTGCTAAAATCACCCAGAAAAACTCTTCCTTTTCAAGATTTACATTCAGCCCACACGACAACAGCGAAACCCACAAAGAGTTGTGCTTCATCTTCATCCTGATGAATAACAACGGGGATGGCAGTGAAGAAAAGCAGAAACTGGGAGTGGTAGTGAAGCCGATGAAGAGAGCACGATTGGTACTAAAATTAATGTGGATGGAAAAGAACATAGGAATAGGAATAGAGCAAGTGATTCCAGGAGGCCATGGCACTATCCCTTTGAGCCCATATTATTTTTGGCCCAGAAGAGATGCTTGGGAAGAGCTTAAGGTTATGCTGGAGAGGAAACCATGGATTTCCAAGAAACAGATGCTTATTTTGCTCAATCAGGCTACTGATATCATCAATTTGTGGCAGCAGACTGGCGGGCTTCTTTAGCTGTTGCTTCATATATAATCATAGAAGGATAAGGTCTCATTATTATTAGTTCATACTGGAACTTTTCCGATGTTATTATCAAGCAATTCTGTCATTTCATCAGTGCAATTCTCCGATTAAATTTTTCCAAGTAAATCTGGATTTCATCTTTAAAATTCCCGAAACTCCTCTTAAATCTTAACCAGTGTAAAAAACAGAGTGGATACAGTAAATGGGACAGGGGGTATGTTAAGTTGCTAAATTGTCTTTGAATTGTTTGGAAATCCTGGAGTGAAATTTTTATGAAACGGGGCGCAGGTTTCGACTTTCGAATTATTATTTTTCCAGCTCTGTAAGCATGAAGTTATTATCGTTCTTTTCAACTCATTATATAGTCCATTTTTTCCTTTTTGTTCTTCCTTATTATTATTGTTGTTGTTGTTGTTGTTGTTGTTGTTGTTGTTGCTGTTGTCCATCTATTGAATTTTTCCCGAGTACACTAACCTTTGCAAGGTTGTCACTTGTTAGAACTTTTTCCTTTTTAAGGATGATAATGATAACATGATTATTTGTTTTGTTTAAACTATTCTATTCAAGTTTGTGACCTTAAATTCCAGCTTATTTATCCCAACTGCATTATATTTCATAAAAAGTATTTATGTAGAGTAAATTCACTCTCTTTTATCCAATCCTCCCTCGAATAAGTTCAAAAATGCATCCTCTTCAAGATTGCCATGTCTCTAGACTCCGATTGTAAGGCCAAATAATATACCCTTCGCTTTTTCCCCTTCACTTCCTTTCACCGTTGACATTTGAAATGCTCTAAAGAACAGCTGCAGTGTTTTTATTAATTAGCCGAAACATTATTGTGTTGGGCAACCTACGAGACTCTTTTCTTTCCACTAAAATATGCTTGTACTCTTTTTTCGTTCATTTCAAATTATAAGTCACTTTATTAATGTGAAGTTAAAATATCAATTTACTTAGATACCTCTATCTGATGTACATAGTCATGAAAAAATAAAACTTTTAAAATGAAATAAATAATAAATCAAAAGATATATTAATAAAATGTTCTTAAATTTTACATTTCCAACAATATTAATTGATATTCCTTAATCTTAGTAAAAACAAAAACATGTCTATCTTCATAGAACCGAGGGTATCTTTTTGTTTATTCCATTTGGACACAGCACATTAGCGAACTTTTAGGTACTGTATTAAACTACACTATCTGAAGTTCAAAATATTAAAAGAAAAAAATAATAAAAATTTCTACTTTCCATTTTTCTTTTTTTTTTCTTTTTCAACAGAACATTTGTACTTTCTAATTGGTCATAAAAGGGAAACCAACAACAAAAATAAGGTGAAAAATATATTAAAAATTTTAGACAGATCTAACTTCCATTTCCAAATTATAAATTGTTCAGGAAAGCCGATATGAACAACGTTACTGACACCGGGTGAAGAAAAAGAAAAGAAAAACAAATAAAAAGTCCACATGTCAAGGAAAAAGCCGTTGCACGTCAAGAAAACCAGAGGCGACAACAAGGACAGATATATGCAACCCACTTCATTCGTCGAACTCATGCACATGATCTAATAGATAGTTTGCAGCGAGCTCCTCATTCTTGTTGCAAGCAAAATATACTTCCAAAACCAAATTTCGATCAAAACCCATTGCTACAAGCTGCAAATCACCAGTCATTCATCAGCAAAACATGTCGTAATTATAGTCTTGACAATTTATTGCTCATAGATGAATACTGATTTGTACATGCAGCCTGTCACCAGATACCCTAATTATTGAAACCAAAACCTAACAAGTCTACTATCATTTCACGTTAAAAAAATGTCACTGCAAATCCTAAATGTCTCTAAAAGTCCTTGCTGGAGACTAGGGTCAGATACCACGAATTCTGAGAAAACATCCTTACATTACATTATCCATGACCAGTCTCAGATGTGCCCATTCACCCGTCACTAAATGCAACGGTATAATTCTATAAATCGACATTTACAATACCATGAATTCTGGGAAAACATGCTTAAATCATACTCATCATGAACGTCATCAGTAAACCTACCATGGCCAGTGCAAGACTCCTGGAGTCTCTTGCCATCTACAAATTGCCACTCCTGATTTGGATTAAAAAAGCAATAAAAGCTACCTAGAAGCACTTTAGCTAGAAATCTAATATCTTGCTTAGAGCATCTCCAGCAGCTCCTTTAAATTCAAAATGCTCTCTAATTTAGTGAGTCAACCCTTAAAATCATACTCCAAAAGCCTCTCTAAATTAACTTTTTAATTTAAAGAACCAGATTTAGAGAGCCAAACTTACTCTCTATTATTTTTTTATTTTTTGGAACTAACTTACCCTCTATTATTAAATGGTCACAAGTTACAACATTCTCTTTCTTGAATTATACAAACTATCTTTAATTTTTTTGGTTGTTGATATTTAATGATTTAAAATTAAACAAAAATATGCCAAAATAATAAATTTTCCTTGAAACATGTAAAATAAATGGATAAAAATAGAGAGCTTGTTGGTGTGTGTAAACCTTTTCACTCTTTAAAGCTTAAAATGCTCTCTATTTCACAAGAAATGCTCTTTATAAATAGTCTCTTGGATATGCTCTTACAACCATAAAATGTCACCTAGTTGGGAATGATTATTTCATTATCTATTAACTGTAACATACACATCTACCATGAATTAAAAAGGAATAGATATAATTCCACCCCCACCCCGGCGGCCCCCCAACACACACAGAGAGAGGGAGGGAGGGAGGGAGGGGAAGCGCTTACTCGGTCAATTGCCTCCCGCTCTTCTGGTGTGACTGTCACAGTCTGTGGGATTGCTTCAGCGAGCTGTCCTAGTATGTTCCTAAATCAATATTGTAATTGTATGCGTCAGTCGCTGGAAGAGGCAAAAAGCGATCAGGACGAAACACAGATATGGATTAAGTTAAAAGGAAAGGGCATATAACCAAATCAAACTTGCAGTTTCACCAAGATACATGTAAAACTACAGCAGAGCTTCTCACCCCTCCCCTTCAACTGGCTCATTTATTAGGCGTAGAAAGTCCCCCTGGTGCTCTTGAATCAACCGCACTAATTGTGGATTTTGCTTTCCCAGCTCTTGAAGCATAGGCTGCAGGTCAAAAAGATGATATCATTACAAGGATATAAAAGAGCATTAATACCCATTAACTGCAAGATTCTGTTGAATATGCAAACTCAGTACCTGTAAGATTTGTGGATTGGCTTGCACCATGGCTCGCAGTGCTTGAAACTGGAAAGATAAGAATGGGTATAAAAATAGATTCTTTGCCAAGAGAACATTGTGATACAAAAAAGCCTATTTTGTACCTGTTGACTGTTTCGAAGAAAATCTAAAGTGCCAGCACTTGCATTTGAGCCCAAATTTGGGATGCCCTGGTAGCAGAAACAGACCAATTAGAAGTTATTTCTTTTCTTCCATAGAAGATCAAACTATATCAATGAAAATTTTCCTGCCTGTGGAAAAAGGTCCAAAGGATTAGCATTGGGTCCACTTGAAGCTACCACCGGCTGTGTACTCTGTGTTGAAGAATTCACAGGCTGCCCACTTGCCGGAGTTTGAGCCGCGGCAGGTTGAGATGCAGGGACAACTTCTGCTTGCTCAGGAATACCCTGTAATAGAACTCTTCCCCATAGTTATAGAAGGATGGAAATAGAAGCAGAAAAGAGTAAATATTCCAATTCTCAACAAAAAAAGCCAGAAACCCGGGTCCAACAATTCATCTTTCACCGTCACATTTTTAATTTAGGCAAGAAAACAAGTGTGCTCATTGAAAAGCAAAATCGGAGCAAGATAAAGAACCTCAAGTCCTTGAGAGAAGACTCACCGAATACAGGTACTCAACAGCCCTCTCTGGATTGTTATATGCAGCACGTAGAGCACGAATAACTGTATCTCTATCCCAACTTCCTCCACCCATATCAAGAATTTGTTGAACAGTAGACTCTAAGCTACTTCCAGCAACAAGATTCGATGCTGCTTCACCATAGACATCTGTTGCTGAACTGTTTTGAATAAAGACAAATAAATTAATCATGAGTTGTTCAAGAACACAGTTATCAAACTGATTTCTTCAAGATAACATATACTCACGAAACAGGAGCAGGAGCAGCTGGTGGTGGAGCAGCAGCAGCAGGAGAAGAAGCAGATTGTGGACTGCATCCAAGGACAATGCGAAACAGTAAAATAAACTCAAAGCAGAGAACCTATCTACTAGCATATTGAAAACTAGAGAAATGAGAAGAAACTCACGGAACCGCCATTGATGCAGGAAGCTGAGGGGCCGTTACAGGCTGTGTAGGCAGAGCAGTATTATGTGCAGGTTGGGTCTGAATAGATTTAAAAAAAAAATAAAAAAATAAAAAAATTAGCACTCATCCCACGAATCAATTGAAAGCACGCCTAGTCAGAGGTATTTAAATCTCCAAGACAAGGCCCTTCTCTAAGTTACTTAAATTCGGGTTACACGACCATATGCAGAGCTACCACTTAAAATTTCTGTACAAGAGCATATCTGGTTAAGTTCACAATGCTGCTCGAGAGCACATTTTTCTAGCATCATTCAAAACAAAAGCCCCTATTAGCACCTCGGAAGCTTAGCAAAACCTGATGTAAGCTGTTACCAAAAGGAATCTCCAAACAGTCAAAAAGCACAAACAAAAATTTGAGATGCCAACAAGCAGTCAGATAGGTTAATTCATATGCATTACAACTTCACAAGAAGGCAGGCGTGTCAAACCTCATTGTTAGTGTAGAAAGAAATAAATACAAGTCTGTAACCAGCTCGTGGATTTGGCACAAAAGTAAGATAGGAAGGACAAAGTTTCTATAAAGAACACCTCGAGGACGTAAACAAAATGAACTTGTGAGTCCTTCAAGAGCTTCAATGACATCCTGCTGCTTCATTTGATGCAAACAAAACGACAAGGCAGACTGAACTCATTCCTAATAGCATTTTATTTCCTTTTAAGGTAGCATAACTACATCTCACGTGTTGGCAACATTACTAGATGTGAGTACGCACAACTAAAGAATGATAGCAAACACAAAATGAATATCTAATAAAGAAATTTCATCCAAGATTATTTTCACTTCATTACCTCAATCGTATCAAGTACATGTACCGTAAAATTAATTACAGAAAATTCAATAATCTAAGTAAGGGTCAATTATTTCAGTATATATACATGGAAACGGTTTTCAAAGAAACAATTATTTCCCACATTCCTTCTTGACCAAACTTTCTTTAGAAAAATTCAATCAATTTCACATTTTTCTGTAACTTGCTCCTACATTCTAATCACATATTCTCCAAGAAAATCACTTTTTTACAGAATCAATCAATTCTCAAAAAATCAAAAGCATACACTGACATATTTTATTCCTCTAAGATGGGGCCTGCTCTTTTTACCCAATTTTAATATTTCTAATGCAGTCTGCAGGAATCAAAGTGGGAAGACATCAGTTGGAGATTCATTTTCTGAAGGGTTTGAAAATTCAACATCTCACAAGGATACAAAAGTAAAAATCTTAGAACTTTAGAGGCAATTACCTCGCTTGGCCCCCAATTTAGCATTTCATGCATAACTAAACCACAAAGATGGAGTACATAGCAAAAAGCATACAAAGAGAAAGAACAAGCTTGTCAAAGAGAATCTGAATGTTTTTGTATATTGTTTCTTCACAACAACACTACTAGACTAAAAAGACATGATAATGCTACAGTACCCAAAGAACAAGTAGAACCGAGTCAGATGCACTCACAATATTTGAAGGAGCAGCAGAAGCGGTAGATGCCCCACTTGATGATGAAGCCTTGTTCTACAATAGTTCCAAAGAGAAAAAATAATGAGTTGTGAAATACATTATTTTGAACACACAAAGAGCAACTGATACCAACCCCCCACCCCAAAAAAAAAAAAACCAAAAAATAAATAAATAAATAAACCCAATAAATAAAAAAGGTTTCCTTATAACTGAAGCCAAGTGAATTGCAGACAACCCCAATCACTTGGCATAGCCCACACACATACACCACAATATCTATGTGCATGCAAAACTTCAGAAAAAAATAAAAATAAAAATAGAAGTAAAATAAAATAAAAAAATTCAAAGAAACTTGGAATGCCAAGTGAAGCAACTTTAGTTACACAATGCAATAGCAAACAAAACTCAAGAAATGTTGAATCATCTATTCTGCGAGTACAATCAACAGAAATTTGTCGCTTATATTCTAAATCAACTATCAACTAGTGCATCTATGATTTGCAGATCATTATTGATTATCTTCATTCTTCGCTTGGCCCAATCACATGACAGTCGTGGGATTGGATAATAGATTCATAAGCTCCAAGTAACATCTAGTATAAGTACCTTTGTCAACATAATGACAACAAAACTTTTTTCAGCAACTTTGTTCTCCTCCAGTGTCGACTCATCTTTAAGAACCTTCCCCTGATGAATAAGCATCTGCTGAGCAGCAGGGTAAACATCTGAACCCTGACTTGTTTCTATATTCTTCTTCACATCTGATACCTATAAACCACCAACAGTAGATCAATTGGCAGATTATAAAAGAACTAAAATAAAAAAGCTTATCTGGATGTGGCATCCACATTCCCCTTGCAAATAGTACATCAATTATTACTTTAACTTCGCGCAAGTAAGGAAAAATACAACTGCAAAAAATGTACTTAGCGTTAAATTAACATATTCAAGAAATAGTTAAATGAAATCTGGTGGAGCCAATGTTCACCAAACATCTTATCATAAATTTGATGTATGATGAGAAGTGTTGGAGAAATATGATAATATTTGAAATAAGACTTTCTTAACAATGAAATACTAACAATTTATTACTCTACCATACAAGCTATTATCAAATAAACCTGAGCAGATTAATTCAGATATATATAAATATATTAAAACTAGCTGTTGAAACTTGAAAGTCTAAGTGAGGTCAAACATTAATATTTAGAGTTTCTTACCTGAAAAATGAAAAGATGCTCTCCTGTTTACCTTTATTCTATGGTAGAAAATTTTAGCTAATATGATAAAGAATCATTCTTAATAAGTTGGATTGCTCCATCGGTCTTGCCATGACAGGTAAAAATGATGAATGAAAAACGCAGAAGAACACTTATCTTTGTAATTGTTTTTTTTCTGCCAAGCATTTATCACATATTCATAGCGCTAAGACAAGAGCACCGATTATCACCAGCTCTTTTTATGTTTCTCCATTCCCCGTAATTCCACTCTGATTTAACTTACAAAAATTTTAAGTTAAATGTCACTGGCTAACACGTAATAATTAACTAATTTTCAGCAGTATTCAAAGGGAAAACAATCGCATGTCGTAAAACTCTAATAGCAGCAAGAGATATAAAGCCACCATAATGAAAATTGATATTGAAACCGAAAATTCAATCCACTAAGCCAGTGGTAAAGAAAAAAGCAATAATTGCAGAAAAAACTTCCAGACAAGACATTTTAAAACCTAGAGGCCAAAAATCCATATCGACCCCAAAACCCTAATTAAGTTAAATAATTCAATTTAACATATTCTTATACACTTCACACGATATATATGAATAGAGAGGAGTTGGAGAGAGAGAGAGATGGGGCTATACGGTGTCTTCGGCTTTCACTTCGATCTCGAAGTGCGTGCCTTTTAGGGTTTTCACGAAAATCTTCATCTTCTAACTTTTGCTTCCGTAAGGTCAGCGTAAAACGTCGTTTCCAGTAACAGCCTCCGCCGGCGACTTATATACGTGTGGGTACTGGAGAGGGAGACCGGGGGAAGACAAATACTACAGGAATAGTAAGTTGCTTTATTGGGGGGAAATTTTGGCGTGGATGATCCCTAAACGTTTCCATCAGTTATCATATGGTCCTTAAACGTTCTTTTCCTCATCACGAATGTCCTTTACATATGTATTTGGTACGAAATTGGTCCTTTTGTTTTTAATCAAGCACAATAAGCCCTTAACTTTAAGTAAGAAATGTTAAATTAGTCCATTACTTGGTAAAAGGTTTGAATAAATCCATGTATTTTTGTTTTATGCATTATTACAGGGAACTTCTCGTTTTTAAAATATCTAAAGAATTTATTATATTCGTTTGTAAGGAAACAATTTTTTTTTTTTAAGAACATCACATTTTCTTTGCAACTAGAAGCAATATTACCGTTGTAAAAGAAAACAAAAAAAGCAATTATTACTTTTCAAGCTTCTTTGCAATTTGTAGAGAAAATAATTTTGTTTTGAGCATAAATTTTTTGCTTTTGCGCAACAAAAAGTAACCTACTACCACAAACTATGTGGCTTGACTATGAGCTTGTGCATGTTAGCAACAATATGTAGTTCACACACTGGGGCAATATTAGAAAGAAAAGACAGATCCAAAAAGATATAAAAAGGAGTGTGTGTGTGTGTGTGAGAGAGAGAGAGAGTGTGTGTATGACTTCTAATTTCATCGACTCTAAAATAGGTCTTCTCATTTATAGATACAAAGCACACATTTGTGTTTGTCCGTTTGCATCTAGTTGTAAATCTTGCAAAATATGTAAATAAAAAGTAATTAAACTTAAAGTCCGTTTGGTATTATTATAATCAAGAGTATTATAAATTGCAATTATTACTCTATTTAAAAAGGGCTATGAATTGACATGTGTCTTTTTTTTTTTAAGGCCGATCTAGCCTTTTGACCTTGGATTTATAGATTTTGAATACTAAAGGACTCCATTCTTTGAAATAAGAAAAAACAAGTTTGGAAGCCCAATGCCATTTCTGCACACGTGTTCCATTAGCATTTGAAAGAGGGAAAGAAATTGTTGACGACAATTGCAAGACAATACAATTGTCAAATACATAGGGTCATGCTTTTGTCAGAAAAAAATAATACTCTTGATTGTAATTTGAACCAAACAGACCTTTATTTAGAAAGAACCTTATATGAAATAACATGGATTAATATTATTATTAGTTGGAACAACATGGATTAATTTTGTAATAGAAACATAAATAAATGGGAAAAAAAGAGAGAACAAAGGAAAAAACTTGTTTTGGATGATTAAAAATTTTAATGGACTAAACAAGAAGTTCTTATGAAGTTGGGTGACCTTTGGTGTCTTTTACCAATCAGTTAATTTCACAAGAGCTCCCCAGCCTTTAGGTTTAGAATCAGATAGATTTTCAATCTTTTTTCGCTCTTCTAGGTCCCAACATTTCATAAGTACGCACAATATGTCTCTCTTGTCACTATTCTTTCAACTTTCCATATAAAATAATGATTATAACCTTTAGTTTTTTAATTTTAAAAATAAAACAATTAAAAATATTAAAAATAATAAAAAATTAAAAAAATGTGCTGCAAAATAGGAGGATCGACCCACCATATATGCTGTCAGAAACCACAGCAGTTTGCTGCCATTTCTGGCAGCTTTTTGGCCTTGGGAAATGACATTTCCAGCAGTCATTTTCAGCTGCCCTCTTAAGAGGGGTAGGGTGGGTGTTTTTTTATTTTTTATTATTTTTAATATTTTTAATTGTTTTGTTTTTAAAATTAAAAAAGTAAAGAATATATTCGTCATTTTATATGAAAAGTTGAGTGAATAGTGACAAGATGGACCTATTGTGTGAAGTTATGAAAAATTGGGGACCCAAGAGAGTAAAAAAAGTTAGGGATCTATCAGATTCTAAACTCAAAGGTTGGGGACCTTTTGTGAAATTAATACCAATTTGCATTATTACAGTTCAATCGGAACGGATACGTGGAAACGGATCAGTGGTCGGCCTTTTTATCTGTTAACCTCTGAGTGTGTACCGACGTTGCAATTAAAAATGGAGAAGAAGCAGAAGAAGAGTCCAAGCAAACCACCCAAATCCAAACCCGTATCCGACTTCGAATCCGACCCCGGTATATGGGCTTTCTTGATCGGTCCGGGCACCAAATCCGCGTTCCTCTGCATCAGCCTCTTTGCCGTGGTGGTTCGTCTCGCCGTCTCGCTCCACCGTTACTCCGGCGCGGCAACACCGCCGAAGTCGGGGATTATGAGGCTCAGCGGCACTGGATGGAGATCACCGTCAATCTCCCCGTCAAAGAATGGTATCGAAATAGCTCGACCAATGACCTCAACTATTGGGGTCTTGATTACCCAACTCTCACTGCCTACCAGAGCTATCTCCACGGTCTTTTGCTGAAATTCTTCGATCCTGCATCGGTTTCACTATTTACTTCTCGTGGCTATGAGTGCTACATTGGGTATGTTGATTGTCAGTTCATACTCTCGCAATCATAGATATTCTGGCACTTCCTTCCTTTTTTTCCTTTTTCTGGAATTCATATTGATTATTCACATTGTTCAATGGGCTTTACTCAATGACCATTGTGGTTGTTCTTATGATGTATGCTAATTAGAAAAAATTCAGCTTTCAGAGTTAGAAATTCCATGAAATTTGAAGTTCTTAAGACTTCAAACTTGGAAAACATAAAAATTACCAGCTTATCAGGATATCAGCATAGATTAACGAAATCCACTCAACCTGATAGCGCTGCTAGTTTGAGTTGATAAATTCTGTTTATTCATCAGTGGATGTAATATTAGATTAATCTGCTATCTGAATGCGAATGGATTTTCATTAAGGTTTTGACATCACATAAAGTCCTGCCTCAGCGTATGACCTGCAAAAAGAAATCTTCAATTTGGAACTTGGGGAATGATCTTTATCCTCCTATTTTGATTAAAGAAAATAAGTTTACAGATATGGACTGTTCGCTTTCTTACTGTTTTATGTAGGAAGTTGTTGATGAGGTGGACAGTTTTGTCATCCGATTTGCTGATATTCTTTCCTGCAGTGCTTTACTTTGTGAGAAGTTGTTATTCTAAGGAACACATTGGCGACAGAAGTAGCATGGCTTGGCACATTGCAATGATCTTACTCAATCCATGTATCATTTTGATTGATCATGGTCATTTTCAGGTCAGGAGAATTCTTGTTTAGGCAAATACACACACTCATGGAAACATATAGATTTCTTGTTTTTTCCCAGCTGGGGCAAGTTAATGCTCTTCTTTTTCTCCTGGAGGTTCATATTGTCATTTTTCTATTGTCAGTATAATTGTATTAGTTTGGGGCTAACAATTGCGGCTGTTGCAGTACTCCTTTCAGACAAAGACCTTGTCGGCTGTATATTGTTCAGCCTTGCTCTCAACCATAAACAGGTGCCTCCTTAATCATTGTTTAAGTTATTGAAGAGCCCACCTGGGTTTCATCTCAAAATTTTTATTTCTGGTATTGTATTATGTATATCTAGTCATACGGAATCACAAATAACAACATATAAAATCTCCTTATATAAAATCTTTTCATTAATAACTCCAATGTGAATTTTAGCAATATATCTATGAATTAGTTGGGCCAAAGAAAATATTAGTCAGGAGGACATCACAATCTACGGAACATATTTTGGCTGGTGGCAATTATACGTTAGTAATCATGGTTGAATGCTAAATTTTTGTTGTAGTTCATCCATAACTTTTTGACTGTATATGGAATTCTATTATTTGACTTTTCCCATGAATAGGCCTTGAAATTGAATTTTTGGAGAAATTAAATATCAAGTACTTGGACTACAATGTCTTAGAGGCAAATTTGTTATGCAATGTTGTTTCACTTGCACTTCAAAGAAAATCTTTCTTTATTTAACTTCCTGTGGGTATTATTTTGGCTTTATACAGATGAGTGCCTATTATGCACCTGCATTTTTTGGCTATCTGTTGGGCAAATGCTTTAGGTGCTGGAACCCAATATTTGAGATCTCAAAACTGGGTTTGGTAGTATTGGGAGCCTTTGCTATTGTGTGGTCGCCGTATCTTTATTCGGCGGATGCTTCATTAGAGGTAAAGTCCCATGGTCTTAAAATTTAAGTTTATTTTCCTATTCTTAAGTTGGTGGAATGCTATATCTTTTTAGTCGTATCCACTACTCCAACTGAAAGACCATATCACATGGTGTCACTCTTCCAATACTTACATGGTAAAAGTGGCAAACTCCACTTGCATCCTCACAAGTTCCATGGAGAAAAGCCTACCTGATCAAAGCATCTGCCATAGATAGAATATATGGTGTCAAATTCATTTGTCTATTGTAAGAATATCGAAGCATACAGACATCAGGTCCGGTAAAAAAAAACTTGTAATGCATGAAGTCTACATCATATTCTCCATGTAAACATCTCGGTGGCCCATGTTTTTCGCTATCTGAAGGCTAAGTTGGCATATTTATGAATGAAGCAACTCATGTCTTAGCTTGACATGAAACAGGTTCTTTCTCGATTAGCGCCCTTTGAGAGAGGGATATATGAGGATTATGTGGCCAATTTCTGGTGTACAACCTCAGTCCTTGTCAAATGGAAGAGATTATTCACCACGCAATCACTGAAACTTTTTAGTCTTGCGGCAACCATTTTGACATTTATGCCGTCAGTGATTCAGCTTATACGGTTACCAACAAAACAAAGTTTCTTTATGGGCTACTTAATTGTTCTTTCTCATTCTACTTATTCTTATTCCAAGGTATGCAAAACAATTCATCTGTTTCTCCATTTGTGGATTCATCTTATACCATTGATACCAATGTTAAATGATTGTTTGCAATTGGTGGTTAATGTTTCAGTACATGAGAAATCCATCCCGCTGCCCCTTCTGCCGGCAAGCTTTTTGGCCACTGAAGAGCCGTTTATTTTTCGGTGGTTAGTATATTTGCCTTGATTTCCATGTTCCCGTTGTTGAGACGCGACAATTTGATTCTACCATATATTGCTCTATATGGTCTTTTCGTCCTTCTGTCATATTCTCCTGGTTCAAGAAAATATAAAAGAGAGACTAATTCCTTCTATTCAACCATAATAGATGTGTTTCTGCTTGCTTCTTCAATTATTCTTCACATTATCTACATGACTGTAACTCCTCCACAGAAGTATCCTTTCCTTTTTGAAGCTATAATTATGCTTTTAAGTTTTTCTCAATTTGTATTCATTTCAATATATTCAAACCTTAAACAGTGGGCACTAACTAAACGTGCACACAAAGACATTAAAAAGAAGGGCCTCTAATTCTTTTAGAGCAGGATATTTTATTGTACACTTCGAGCTTCTGATGTGCTCTTCAAACCAGTAGTGAGAGCTAGTTTATACCAAAGATACAGTCACCAGTAAACAAATTTGTAATTTTGCTCAAACTGAGGTTTGTTATTTGAAGCTAATCTTGAATTTTTGACCATATATTATGATTCTGCATCCAATTTGTTTATCAAAATTTTCATATTGACTTTCTCCAATGCTATACTAGACTGAATCAAGCTGGCTATGTTTCTCCCTTGTGCGATTTTTCATTGGTTCACTTTCTCTTTCCTTCAGCAGGGAGGAGGTATAGAGCCCACTGGTGATGTGGCACGCTGACATGGTGGTGCCATGTCGTTCTTACCTGGAGGGAATTGATGATGTGGCACTGGCATTAACGGGTACCACATCAGCGGTGGGTACTAGATAAGATGGGGTTATGGGAATGGGTGTCTAGGCAGTATGCAGGGCACGCCACACAGAGTGCATCTGCGTTCTGTGACGAGCCTTGCATTTGTCGACATTCTAGCGTAGATAGTTACAAACCAATGGCTCTCTTATACGTCATGATTTTCGTATGGAGTCTGTGGAGGCAATAGTCATTGATTTTACTATGAATACGAAATGTTTTTCATTCGAGACGGGCATATATAAGAACTACGACCTGATAACGAGAAGTAAAACCCATGGAAGGCAAAAACTAATAACCAAATACGTCACCCGTACTTGGTAGAAACATGATGATGCCTAATGAACAGGCACCAAGAACAAAGGGGAAAAGGGAAGGGAATGGAGAGATGTAACATTTTTATTCAGAAATCGATGGTGATACTTATATATAATGAATGAATGAGCCATCTATTCATTCAGAAACAAACAATCTACTAATATTCTGTATGAACGAATATTTGGTAGAATGATTCACATAAGGGTATGCGGAACATGGGAACTGGTCACTTTTGTATTGTTTCTGTAGCATCCCGTGCTGTCACAAAGGAAGGAGACACCCCCCTCCCCCCCCCCCCAAAAAAAAAAAAAAACATATTAGAGGTCAATTCTTTCTGGATTAAAGAGGCCATTTTCTCAGCAATTGAAGTTAGTTTCTTGTCCTTTCCCCAATTATTTAAGCTGTCACCTTCTTGCGCTGTTTATGTTTCTCTGCAGCTGAAGTGTACACAGCCTTCTTGGCCATGGCCAAATCAAGAACTGACAATCTAGATTTAGAGGACCCAGTTCATTAATAAATCGGGGCCTTTGAACACCCATGTAGGTTCTTGCTTAACCAAAAGTACCGTATCTTCAATACTCGTCCTCAAGTAGGCGGGGCTGTAGGATCCTGTGATGAAAATGATTGGCATCATACTTTAGGCACAGAATTAACTGTTGGAATATAATGGCGCTCACAGTGTTGAACCAAAAAGGTAGCATCAGCCATGGAGATCGTGTTAAGCGGTTGGACGTTGATGGATTGAAACAACATTAAATCCCCAACATTGTCGTGTGTCTATATGGTGGTTGGCCAGGTTGCATTTAATTCTTCGACCTTTTACTGTTATTGTGATTTGATAATTCGATTTGCAGCTGTATGGCTTGTCAGCAATTTGAGCTCAACAGAATCGACATGTTGCTCGCTGTACGCACAGCTTATTGTGGTCATCGCCCACCTAAATACGCAACTTGTGTCTAAATGTATCGACATTGTGCAATTAGTCGAATAAATGACGCAATCGTATAGATGGTACTTGGTCGGCATGTACAGAATAGCTGAATGTATAATATAAAGACCAAAAGTACAATAGAAAATTAGGGGGAGACATGTTCTAACACCATACATCTGAAGTTATTGTGGCTCTAAATACTCACACCACGTGAAAGTCACAAGTAGTTTCTAGAAATCATGAGTGGTTTCTTTCACATTCAGCGTCAAATAGCAAGCGCTAGGTCAAAATTAGAAAGGGAGAATCAATTCACAATCAACGGAAGAGGTATATAGTTCAATTCGGTCCTACACAATAACATAGATGAGTTGATTAACTTTGAAAGCGTGTAGTCCTTTTCAATTTCACACAATAAGTCGTATTCACTCTATCATTAAAGTACAGATGCGTAAGTAGTCCTAACGTGAATTTGTAGATTAAATCAAGTTAGTTGCATTTCTTGCAAGATTTATCACTGTCTTCATATAATGCTCAGTTTTTACATGTATATTTCTTTAAGACTCGGGAAATATACATGAGATGTCTTAAAACATAAGCCATGTTTGTATGCTGGCATTAATTTAGCAAAATTATTTGGTCAAGGGAGTAGATATTGCCTCTATTATATGGTTGTTGGAGCCACCCCTTTATGCTTTTACTGCAAGCTTTTATTGCTCATTTCAAGCTTCTTACACGTATAGTTGGAAACCCACACGACTTCAACATTAACAACGAGAAAAGCAAGTGGTCATAGTTGCAGCCTGGAAGAGAAAGCAATCTTCTAGATGGGGTTTTTTTGGGTTCGGGCTCTGACCCTCTTTTGAGGTAAACTGAGATAAGCATCTCAAAAAGTCAATTTAATGATGGGAAATGATATAATTTTAGACATTATTATGGCTCTAGACGTATGCATGGTGTCTATCTGAACAAGTCATATCAGTTTTAATTACTACCCACGTTAGTCGCCTACTGCCATTTAATAAACCGTCACTCGTGCATCTAACACTGTTTATAATGCTAGAGTTTGGAATTATACAATTTCCAGCTTAATGATAGGTTGTGCCTAACTTTGTCAGCATTTTTTTCTTTAAAGACTAAAA
>CAVNYN010214951.1:0-21312 GCA_963692815.1 Nyctanthes arbor-tristis | reverse complement strand
CTCTGTCACGCTCGTACCGTCCTTATATTTCATATTGACCAAGTCTCTGATCAGAAAGGACTTCCTGGCTGCAGTTTTCTTCTCAAACATAGACTCCAATTTAGTCCACAATTTATTTGCATCTGTCTCCTATGCCACATGATGAAAAACACTATTATCCACCCACTGCCTTATCGTCCCAATAGTTTTCCTATGCAATTTCTGCCAATCCCTATCTTCCATATCTTCTGGTTTAGAATCATCACCATCAATAGGATCATGCAAATCCTTACAATAAAGGATATTCTCCATCCTAGGTTTCCATGTCACCCAATTGTGATTGGTAAGCCTGATCATAGCACTACCAACTGGGTCATCCATTTTAATCCACACAATTGAACCTGTCTCTGATATCACTGTTGAGAATTTAACCAATTTCCCTAAACCTGTGTGATTAAAATAGGCAATCAATATATTAAGCAATAATATATGTGCGGAAACGTAAATAACACTAGGAATTATTTAACGTCGTAAAATCTATTATCCACCCACTGCCTTATAGTCTCAATAGTTTTCCTGTGCAATTTCTGCCAATCCTTATCTTCCATATCTTCCGGCTTAGAATCATCACCATCAATAGGATCATGCAAATTTTTACAATAAAGGATATCCTTCAACTTTTGTCTTGTATTTAAGTTGGGTAACATCATGGGCTGGACCCGCTCAACAATTGTCCCGCATGTACAGTGGCCTCTTGTTTCAACATATATATATATATATATATATATTAAACAAAACTAAATCCTAATAGGTTTAGGATTTTGTGTCCCTCAAGACTTCTAATTTTTATTCAGCCAAATTATATAATTCATCCTCCAACTTATATCTTGTGTTTAAGTTGGGTAACATCATAGGCTGGACCCGCCTAACAAATTATAAACTTTTTAATAGTATTAAATTAAATTAAATATAATAATTGTTTTATAACATTCATTTATCTTGTTGTGAAATTTGAATGAAATCAAATATACATACAATGATTGGTTGCAAATAATAATAATACATATAATATATAGTTTTTTTAAAGTTTTAATGATTAAAAAAATACAAAAATAAAGTATACACATGTAATGGATAATTTTTTTTAAAGTTTTAATGATTAAAAAATACAAAAATTAATTAATTCTGGCTCATTTTTCACTTAGATTAAAAAATTTTAACCAAAATTACATATTGGAGGATTAAAGTAAATTGTAGCATGTGCAACATATAAAATATTAGTTTGAATGAATTTGAGTTTGAAATTTGAAATTCTGAGAATATTGGTTTGATTTGATGACTCTAGTGATATAAATTAAATTGTATGATAAACATTAAGAAGAAAATAATATAAGTTTGATTGGATGACTTTGATGATAATGCTAAAGATAATAATGCAGTGAATTAATGTGTGGGTGAAATAAAAGTAATGAACAACATGATAATTAAATAGAAAATATAGGGGTAAAGGCGGAATGAAATAAAAGTAATGAACGACATGGGAATTAAAGAGAAAATGTAGGGGTAAATGTAGAATCTGAATGTTTTACAAAGATTCTATCTTTTATATAGTAGTGATTATTATTATTGTTATTGTTGTTGTTATTATAATAATATATATGTATTTATTATAGTTTTTTTTTTGAGAAAAATGTATTTATTATAGTTATATCATTATTATTGAAATAGGAGGTAGAGAAGCGTTCTTATTACTAATAATCAATACATAACAATATATATATTAATAATGAAACGCATCTTTGTTATTAATAAGGATAAAACATTTTATTAAGACATTAAATATTAAATATAATGAGTAATACAAACATTAACGAAAAAGGTTAGGGGTAAAACGGGAATGTAAATGTTTTACACACATTCCACTTTGGCTAATTATATCTACACTACTCATTTTACTAAATACACCACATTTTTATTAATATAACCATTCATAATCTTTGTTTCTTCTAGTATTTAAGGCCCTAAAGGTTCTTTCTATATTTTTTCTTCAATTTTTATTTAATTATTCTCTCATATTCCTAATAGTTGAATATATTCAGAAAATTTTGATTTTTGTATCTTAAAATCATATGAAAATATGTAGTTGTGTCTCATTAGAAATTACATTTTTGTTTATTTAAAAATTTTAAGCAATTCTCACAATGAAATTTTTAGAATCAAAATATCTTTTATTACAAGTTTTCATAATAGTGAGATGTTAAAAAAAAATATCACAAAAAATAAGTTAATAATGTAAGTGTAAAGAATTAAAAATATAAAAGATGATGAGTATAATTAAAATGTGGTGTGGTTAGTAAAAAATGTGGTGTCAATATAACTACCCTTCCACTTTATATATATATATATATATATATAGTGATGTTTAAATTAGGGCACGAATATATATTTGTAAATTAATTGTTGTGTAATTATAAAGATTGTATTTGAACTTGTCTATACAGATTGTAGAATGTTGTGCATGTGCAACAAAGAAAATGTAGTGACAATATAATTGCCCATAAGATAAATGAATATAACAAACAATTAAAAAATTAAAGATAAAACCCTCCAAGTTAAATAATTCGAGCAAAGAAAAGATTGATCAGATTGAATCATAAATGATGTATTCTACATGCAATGCTGATCACCCAAAATTGCATACATGAGTGATACCCGGCAAAATTGATGGCTGCTACCCTTAAAACAAATGAAGATTTCATTGAAATAATAATAACAATTCGGTATTTACACTCTACTCCATTTCCTAGCTTAACAAAGGCAAAAACCAATACTGTATTTTATCATTTATTAATTGCCTCCTAATAGGCTTTGCAACTTGCTTCTTGCTTCCTCGGATCAGTTAATAAAGTTTGCTGAATATCTGGCTCAGCAGTTAGAGGAGATGCCGAACCAAATGGTAGTTTCATGTACCAGTCACCAAGGGCACGAGTAACACCAAGTTCGCCATTTAAGTATCCATACTCAATGGAACCTCCTAAACCCTCAACTCTATTCCGTTCCAATTGACACGAGGGTCTGTGATCTTGAGATAACTGAACCGCAACTCCTTTTCTACAGAGAACAGCACGACAGTCGCCAACATTTGCAATAAGTATATGCCTTCCAAGAACCAGTGCAGTAATTGCCGTTGTTCCACAATATGAATCAACGTTACTGTGCTCATCAGCCAAGGCAATATCCATCAGTAAGAATGCTTGCCGGTGACAGCTCTCTAAGTCTTGCAGAAAACTTTCGTCATTATCAGAAGTTTGAGGCAACTTGGCATCCTCAAAGAATACTCTCATAGCATTGTTCTTCACGTAGGTTGCAGCAGCTGAGCCTCCATGGCCATCAAAAACAGCATAAAAGGCACTCGGTTGGGACCAACTGCAGAGAGAACCCAAATGCTCAGATAAGTTGTCAATCCGAATATGTTCATCTTCATTGGTACAGCGAGGTCCAATATCTGTATGGCTGCCAGAACAAATGCTTGGGACAAACTTGCTACTGGGTGTCTCAAAAACAGTTGTAGTTTGGGTGCTCGTTGAACAGTTACGAGCCTGGTGACAGTAAAAGACACTAGTTAGCATATATAACCAGAAAAAACACCTTATGTTGAACAGAAACATTACAGCAATAGACCCCAAAATTCATCCTACAATTTGTTAGTCCTGCGGAAAGCTTTCATTTATTTATCAAGATACAAAGAAACATCTATATGGATCATCAGTACTGTGTCCTGAAACTTACCTGTTAAAGTTGGAAAACCCAAGTCCATACAAAAGAAAAAAAATAAAAAAAATACTAAAAAAAGCAGTTAACCATTGAATTTCAATGGGAGATCCAAGTCCCATAGTTTAACAATCCTCCCGTGAACTAGTCAAAGGACAAATTTTTACTGCTTTATCTTCTAGATCCACCAAGTATAGAGTAATTACTATCAGATCGTTGATATGACAAACCAGATATCTTCCATTCGCAATAATTGATTTATGTTCTACAACTTATGGACTTAAAAAATTTCTTAAAAAGCCAATTAAACCAAATAAACAGATATTTGCAAATCGTTTTTAGCCAAATCGAGTCAATCCACCCAAAAGAAAAGGAGAACTTGCTAAATCTAAATTGGCCGTCGAACACCTTTCAAGAAGCCAAAGCGGGGGTGGGGGTTTGGGGGGGGGTGAAGGAATTAGACGAGTGCAATTTCTAATCAAAATAACAAGAAATCCCAGTTTATCAAAAAGATAAAAAAAATCCGTCACCTTGGCTAGAAAAAAATCGTAAACCCAAAACAAAAATCTCCAAAACTAATATTACTAACCCAAATAAAAAATCAATATTCAAAAAATACATACCGATTCAGAACGACAGATTTCGATAGAAATCTCCGACTCGCTGGGGCAAAAGATCTGAGATTTAGGTGGGGTAGTAGCAACAATACTAGTGGGAGTCACCGCCGATGAGACATCGAAGAATTCGGCTTCAATTTTGGTCGACTTCTTGGCGCTAAAGTACTGGACAGACACGCTTTGAGGGCACAGAATCTCCGTTTCAACCACCATGTTGAACGAGTACAACAGTGAATCGCTTACCGAAAACGCAGGGGAAAACAGCTGAATTTGATGAAAATAGATGATTTTTGGGGGAAATTGCTGAGAGAGAAACGTGTAGAACGAGGGAAATTGGATTATATATAAAGAGAGAGGGTTAGGTTTTCTCAATTTGACGAATTGGAATTGGATTCAACGTGTAAAAGGACGCGGCGGGGAATATAAATCAATAATATATATAAGGATTTTTGTGGTCGTTAGTTAGGTATTTTGTAGGAGGTTGGTGGCACATTGGGAGTCCATATTATTATTTTTTATTTTTTTATTTCTCTCCGTAGTAATTTTTTTTTTTTGAAGTGGAGTCCATAGTAATTTCATAGAAGGTAAATAAATAATAAATATTAAAAATAAAAAACAAAACTAAATAAATAATAAATATTAAAAATAAAAAACAAAACGAACAAAGTTTTTGTATATTTTGGGAGCGAAATTTTCAAATCTTCTAGTAGTACTTGGCTAATGAAGAATAAATTAATTCGATTAGATATGGAGTTCCAATTAATCTAAATTCTCTATTGGTTTGAAGTACTGAACTTAATAATCTAAAATTTGCTCTCGACGCTATTATTAGTTTTTTTTTTAATTAGTTATTCAATACTAATCTAAATTTTTAAGAATGCACAAAATTTCGAGCATTTATTTATTAGGTTTTTATGAACTTATAAGCTCAACGTTTATTAACTTGAAAATCTTCTAATAAAATTATAATTTGAGAAGATTACAACAAATTACGGGAAGCTGTCCCTTTAATATATAGTAAGTTTCATTGTGTGGTAGCTAATATGTAAAATCTCAATTTTAATTATGTAAATTTAATTTGTCTAACCAATTTTTAATTCATGGTATTTTTCATTGCCAATATTTTTACTTTACTTTACTTTTTTTTTTCTAATACAAAGGAGAGATAGGAGAGGGAGCGAAATAAATGTAAATATAAATGTTGTTCAAATACGAGTCACATACTAGTAAATTTGAATACCCAACCAATATATAACATAACTTAATATGGTATCGTGAATTTGCAATCATACTCCTCCCATCCTATCCTATCCAATACAAAAAATGAAAATACAATATTTCAATGGAATGGAATGAAATTGAATAGATACTATGTAGCATGCTGCGTGTATCATAGCACATCACATGAGAAAATATAATCATGTAATGTGTCTCGATGTAAGCCACATACTATATAGCACCATATGGAGTCGCTAGATCATTTCAAGGAATCCTCCAATTAAATAGCTTAAAAATTTCTTTTTTCCTTTTTAAACGAGAAAAACTCTAAAAAGTAAAGAGACCTTGATGATGGAATCATTGAAGATGAGTCAGGCCACAATTAAAAGCTTAAACAATGTCAACTTCCATTGGTGCCATCTGTTTTTGTGGCCATACACGGATTCAAGATTACATACAAAGTTTCCACCACTTGAATATAATAAAATAGGCATATATTTGAATTCATGATAGGTCATAATCTCAATTCAATTAACTCACATCTCCAATTAAAGCAACTCGCTCTACGATTCCCCTTCCTATAATCATCACACACGTAATCACACAAACTCATAGAAACAAAGAGGAAATTGTTAAACGTAGAGCCAGGTGGTGGTTTTCTAGTCGACCAAATAAAAGCCTAGGTTATCAATCTACTATTTGTGTTCATAAAGTATATAACTATTCGAAAAATAGGCATTTTGGACGTAACTTTGAGTGCTATCTGATTTTTAAGTTTCGAGAAATGAATTCTGATTTGTGTTCTCCTCATCGAGAGCTTCGAAATCATATATCTATTTACCCAAGATGATGGTTAGGTGAATGAGAAATTAAGCCTTAAAGTTTGTCACGAAAAATGAGTTTAAGTATTGGGGGAACTTTGTCCCACATTGAAAAAATAGTATTCCAATGACTCGTTTAAATATGTTTACATATATATAATGTGTAAATTGTGTAGCTGAGGCACGGATCAGAAATACACTCCGGACATCGAACTTGCGTGTGAGCGCGGCCATCGTACACAAATACTGGACCGGAAGTGGGCGCCTAGTCTGATCAAGTTTTGCTAAAATAAGCTGCGAATTTTTTAAACACTTAAACCATGTGTTGGACTTGGAATGTGAAGAGTTGTAACAGGTGACTCTTGAGGTTGTTGTTGTCATTCAACTATAATGAGTTCACATTTATTTTTAAGTTTTTTACATGCCTAGCATTGCCTATATAAAGGACCAAGTTTGGCCTTTTTTATATAATGAATTCAAGACACGAATTCTCCACATTTTTCTTACCGTACACTTCCTTATCGTGATACTGTTCGGGCACGTTTCAGTTCGCCTAGGTAGGAAATTTGTTGCTCTGTTACAGCGATGGTTTCCTCCAAGTCTCGACCGTTGTATCCTGAGAAACAGACGTCAAGCGTATTGGGGACGAATATGTTTTAAGGAAACTGTGTCAAACACAGGCCTCGGTTTCTGTTTCCATTCTGTTTCCTACAGAGGCTTCTGTTTACTTTTGGTTTCTGACAAGGGTCACTGTTCACGTTATGTTTCTAACAGAGGTTTTTGTTTATGTTCTGTTTTGTTTCAAACAGAGGGTTCTGTTTACGTTCTGTTTCTGTTTCTAATAGAGGTTTCTGTTTACCTTCTATTAAATTATCCTGCTGAATTTTCTAACAATCTTAAAACATATTCATGGAAAAGAGATAACGGGTTGTTTGATAAAGTCATAGCTAAACTTTGAGATAAGCTTTGGCTTAAGGTTGGTACAAAAGAATTCTTATTCTTGTTGATACAACTATGACAAAATCGATACAGTTGCATATGCATCATAAATCATATTTGATGTATGATTCTAACTATGGCTTATGTTTGAATTGAAGGTATTCTATTCTATTCTATTCTTTGTCTTGATTCTATCATAACTTCATCGTATCTAGGGTTATGAGTTTGGGAAGTGTATGTTTACACATGTCCCGTTACACAGATAGGTTTCGAGGTTGTATATGTTTATCCATGAAAATGTTGTTAATCTGCCCCTCAATTCAAAATTTAATTGCAGATTGTATACATCGAATTTTTGATCATTTTTAATTGGGAAATGTCCCTTTATGAGTTACATGTCATATGAACTTGGAATCATGGAATTTGGAGGCTTATAGAATGAGTTATGATACTTTTTGTGAACCTTGCCAGGCTGTACTCGAGAATACATGAACTCTTTGTTGGATGAGGTGTTTTGTGGGTCAAAATTTCTTTTCTGGATCTGAAATTTTTATATGTTATATAAATATGAGTCTCTTAAGTACTATAAAAATTTTAGACTATTTGGTTATTGTTTGAAAGGTCATACGTGGATTGTGACTCATTGTGACGTCTGTGATAGCTTGCTGAGATTTTGGAATAATGGCACCTAAACTTAAATTCTTTAAATTTCGTAAAGAACTTGTTCTTTTACATTAAAGAAAGATAAGTTTAGAATGTTTGAATATCTTATTCTATTATAACAATATGGCCTTGAGATGATAATCTCATGGTATTTTAGGGTTTCGACTTTGTTATACACTTCATGGTTCGTGCCATGTTTTGTGATCGCTAGAGCTGTGGCGAGAGTTGAAGTATAGAATGAGTTGAAAGTGCTCCAATTTTTGGGGACTTGAGAAACTCGATACTATGACTTCAAAGCTTGGGACTATTCCCAATTGGGAAAAGTTATATGTGACATGGGTCATCCTACTTGTGTTAATCGTAGCACAATTTGGTGTTACAAAAGTGTTACACAATGGATGAAATTATAGGGTTATTTGTTCTCTATAAAAGAGTTAATAATATACTCAACAAGAACGGCTAGTGTAGTGTGGTTAGCACAAACTACTTATGACACGAGGTCATGCAACACCTCTATGAAAGACGTGTGTTGTGGAGCGAAAGAATTGCGCAAGAAATTATCAGTGCAATCTTAATGTCTAGCTCTAATATGTGGACGAAACCTATTACATTTTGTAATATGTGTCGGAAACATTTAGAGGAAACATATTATGGTTATAAGGGAAAATGTACCGGAAAAGGATAACAAGAGAAGGCAAACATGTGCTCTTCCGATCTCTGAAATGAGCCTTGTAGTTGTGGTCTCCAATGTGAACTTTGGAATGATGGATTGACATTGGTACTACTAGGCATGGCTCTTTCGATAAAGAACTGTTTAGTTCTTTTGAAACCGTTGGAAATGACGATCCAAACAATTTATGAATATGAAAGAAGGTCTTCCAATGTGGGGGCATTTAACCTAAAATGGTTATACGTGCACTAAAGAAATACTGAACCACTTGTTTTTGATTCATACTGTTGTGTGTGACTTGAAAACAAAAGGTGGTTATAAGTATTTCATCACCTTCATTAAATTGAAGCTATGTAGAAATCAATTTTCCGATAAAAATAAAATTGAAGGTAATAAATTGGTGGACAAGTGATCCTGGCTGTATCTCAAGTGCCAACTTTGGCTGTAACTCAAGTTGCTCCAACTGTAACTGTTCCGGGTAACCATGGGGAAAAAAAACCCGAGAAGTTCAGTGGTTTGAAATTTAAGAGGTGACAACAGAAAATATTTTATTCTTGACTAGAAAAGCTCCTAACCTTGAAGAAAGTCAAGGAGACATTCAAGCTGTTAATGTTGTTGATGCTTGGAAACATTTTGATTTCCTTTGCCAGAATAATGAACAACTTGGCTGATTCGCTATACAACGTGTATAGTGCAAAGAAAAGGGCAAGGGAATTGTGGGGGCGTCTCTTGAATAGAAATATAAGACTAAGGATGCTGGGGCCAAGAAATTAATTGTTGGCCAATTCTTAAACTATAACATGGTGAACACTAAAAATATTATCAATCTAGTGTAAGAACTTTAGGATGTCTTACATGACATCTACGTTAAGGGAATGATATTGAGTGAAACCTTCCAAGTGGCGGCTATTATTGAAAAGGCACAAACGAAAGGAGTAGACCTTATTGTTAGACTTCAAATTGAAGAAGAAAATAAGGTCAAGGAATGTAGATTCACTCCAATTGAATCAGCTCGAGTCAAGGTTGTGGAGCATGGTCAAAGTTCTAGGGCCAACAGAAACAAATCTGGCAAAGGCAAGAACAATGACGAAAGCTCTAAGTTGAGGCCTAAAGGTGGAATTTTTAAAAAGAAATTCAAAAGAAGACGCTACTATTGTGACAAGCCTGGTTACAAAGCTGTTGAATGTAAAGAATGCATTTCTAAACAGTGATTTAAGAAAATGAAATCTACATGAAACAACCTGAGGGGTCAAAACAACAAAACACAGTAACACAAGGTGTTTAAACCAGTGAAGTCGTTGTATGGCTTGAAACAAGCACCAAAACAATGGCATGAAAAGTTTATTAATGTTTTGGTGGAGTGTAGATTTAAAATCAATAAATATGTGACAAATGTGTCTAAGTGAAAGATACTTATGTCATTTTGTGTCTTTATGTATATGATATGTTCATCGTTGATAACAATCATAAAATGATTAAATCCACTAAAGACATATTAAAGTCACGTGGTGACATGAAAGATATGAGAGATATACTAAAGTGATCCAAAGGGTACTTGAGATACACTCGTGATTTCAGGCAGCACTATACCAGATATCCGACTGTTGTTGAAGGATAAAATGATGCCAACTCGATAAAAGATTCAAAATCCACAAGTGGATTTGTGTTTACTTTAGAAGGGGCAGTTGTATCATAGAAATCCTCTAAACAAACGGTTATAGCCAGGTCCATTATCGAGTTTGAGTTTATTGCTTTAAACAAATGTAGTGGAGGTGCATAATGGCTACAACATTTATAGAGGATATTTCAAAATGGCCAAAACATGTGCCTGCTATCTACATACATTGTGACAGTCAATCTGCGATTGGCAGGGCATAGAGGAATATGTATAACGGTAAGTCTAGACATATATGTCGAAGATATAATGCCATTAGGCAACTAATCTTGACTGGGGTTATATCTGTTGACTATGTGAAGTCAAAAGATAATCTGGCGGATCCACTAACGAAAGGCCTAAATCGAGAGTTAGTTGAAAAAAACCTCAAAAAGAATGGGATTAAAAACCCTAAAGATATAAGTAGGTACACCCAACCTAGTTGACTGGAGATCCTAAGATCTAGGTTCAAATGGACAACCTAATTGTAAAGGCTTAGTTAGGTCACTGTGGAGGTTCGAGGCTTTTTTTATGTAACAGTGATATGTGGAAAGTGAGGTTAAGTGGAAATGCTTTTAATGATTCTTATAAGTTGGGAAAGAATCACTTATGTGAGAGAGAAGTGGGGCCGCTTCAAAGGGTTGTTTGGGGTTCAATTGTTAGAAACTTTCACAGAACCAAACAAATGTTCATGGCCACAAACGAACAAACAAAACTATGAGAACCGAATTGTGTCAGAGAGAATCCTGTGCTAAGTATATCAATTTTTACACAAATGGCAGAACAGTTCAAGGACATCGAGTTTACCGGTCAGCCAGTAAAGCAAATATACTTTGACAATGGAAGGTTCAAAGGGTTACACCTACCTATCTAATGCAGGGTTCAATTGTTGAACTTGATCACGTCAATTTCCATTCATATAGGGGATTGTTGGAAAAATTGGCATTTTGGACGTAACTTTGAGTGCTATCTGATTTTTAAGCTTTGAGATATGAACTCTGATTTGTGTTCTCCTCATCGAGAGCTTCGAAATCATATATCTATTTACCCAAAATGATGGTTGGGTGAATGAGAAATTGAGCCTTAAAGTTTGTCACGAGAAATGAGTTTAAGTGTTGGGGGAACTTTGTCCCACATTGGAAAAATAGTATTCCAATGACTCGTTTAAATGTGTTTACATATATATAATGTGTAAATTGTGTAGTTGAGACACAGATCAGAAATATACTCCGTACCATCGAACTTGCGTGGAGCCCGGCCTGCGTACACAAATGCCGGACCGGAAGTGAGCGCCTAGTCTGATCAAGTTTTGCTAAAATAAACTACGAATTTTTTAAAAACTTAAACCATGTGGGTGACTCTTGAGGTTGTTGCCATTCAACTCTAATGAATTCACATTTATTTTTAGGTTTTTTACATGCCTAGCATTGCCTATATAAATGACCAAGTTTGGCCTTTTTTATATAATGAATTTAAGACACGAATTCTCCACATTTTTCTTACCGTACACTTCCTTATCGTGATACTGTTCAGGCACGATTTCAGTTCGTTTAAGTAAGAAATTCGTTGCTCTCTTACAGTGATGGTTTCCTCCAGGTCTCGACCGTTGTATCCTGGAACACAGACGTCCAACGTATGGGGACGTATCTGTTTTAAGGAAATTGTGTCAAACACAGACCTCGGTTTCTGTTCACATTCTGTTTCCTATAGAGGCTTCTGTTTACTTTCAGTTTCTGACAGGGGTCTCTGTTCACATTCTATTTATGTTCTATTTCTAACAGAGGTATCTATTTACGTTCTGCTTTTGTTTCGAATAGAGGGTTCCGCTTACTTTCTCTTTGCGTTCTGCTTTTGTTTCAAACTGAGAGTTCTACTTACTTTCTGCTTCTAACAGAGGTTTCTATTTATGTTCCGTTTCTATTTCTAACATAGGTTTCTATTTACCTTATGTTAACTTATACTGCTGAATTTTCTAACAATAACTTCCAAACAAACTGTAAATACTCTTAGAGTATTAGAAATTTTTTGTTTAAGATTGTTTTTACTTTATTTTGCTACTAGTACTTTTTAAAGAAGCTAAATCAAGTCAATTTCTACTACAAACACTTCGACATAATGAAAAACCCTTCAGGTTATTATCCAAATAGACCTTTTTCTCTTTGGGATACACCTTGAAGGTTTTGATGGGGTTTTCGGACCCTATGTTATTGTCCAAATATACTTAAATAAAAACAATTTCTAAAAGTCTCAAAAATTGCTAGTCAAAAGCCATATCAAATGAGCTGTTTTTGTCATTCGCAATGAATCCGTTATGTTACTTATCATCCTACGTGAGTGCATGTATATACACCATGTGAAATTGAAACTCCACATGATGTGTACGTGCACCCACCCACGTGATACGAACGGTACTTACCATGAGTACTAGAAAATTTTCACAAACACAAATAGACCTTTATGTGACAATTTTCTTCTTTCTTCAACAGAATAACATAATGGGGAATTTTTAAATATTGGTTCAGCGCGGATAAGAAAATACAGAACAAATGACATCCGTTTGCCAAAAAGGAAAAATCAAAGAACGCAATCTATCTAAAATCAATCACGATACTGACATACTGTATACTCTAAAGTGCCATTTACTATAGTTTTCCAAGAAACTCCTTATCCAGTCGAATATGGGGCATCAAATACATCCGGTCAAATTCTCAACACTAACGATATACTCACAGGAACAAGCGGGGAAAAAATTGCATAAATATACGTAAAATTCCGATCAATTAGGTGGAGCAATAACTACACGTAACAATTATCTATACATTGCCTTGTTATCAATAACATTCAAATTTCTTTACTAAGTGCCTGCTTAATCTATATGCTATATTAGCAGAAACATTACAAGGAACTGACAAAATGGGGAAGGAAAGGCTATCAAAATTTTTATATATATAAAGGACAGCTATTTTTCCCCCCCTCTATAGAAGGTCCTTCTACACGTATTCATGTACCCTCTGTTCTTGATAGCTATAACGCATGTCGTGAGAAATACACCTTTGCAAGCATAAAGGGAATAGGCAACCTGATTATGCCACGTCTTGTCCCTGATTGAATACTACGAAAGAGCTGCACTTACACACCCCCCTCCCCGGGGGCTAATTACCACAAAAACTCCAGCAGAGTTCCAGCATTCTTGCTATGTCAGTTGAGCCCTCCCGATAACTGAAAGCAGAGTTAACTTAGTGATCTTAGAGCATATTCCTTCAAATAAAGAGTATCTTTAAATTTTAGAGAGAGAATCTTAATCTCCTCCAACAAGCTCTCATTTTTAGCATTTTAATCCTCAAGCAAGCTCTCATTTGTAGCTCTTTATTTTACCATCCTTCAAGAAGCATTTAATGCATTCTCTCATTAAAAATTTATATTTATACTTTTAAATTATAATAACCAATGAAAATAAAAACAATTTTGTTTAACCAAGAAATGATTCTTGAACTTGGAGAGCCATTTAATTATAAAGTGAGCTTGGCTCTCCAAATTCCTATTCATTATCATTATTTAAAAAAGTTACAATATAGAGTCTATTGGAGCTTGGATTTATATTTTGACTCTTTAAAATAAGGAGAATCTTAAATTTAGAGAGCTTATTGGAGATGCTCTTATACTCCGAGTGTTTGTAAGGAACAGGTTTTCATTCTGTTGTTTAGTGAAATGCTCACTTCAAGGATTAAAATTTTACCTTAGATATTGCTCAAGGTTCATTGCTACCAAAAGTTGATCTTAGAGACGCTGATGCAGGCATGTTTCGGGGAGACAAAGCGCCAACTGCTTTTGGAATTGCTTCATTGCTAACCACATCAATGATAGGTGAATAGGGTTTTGTCACTTTTCTTTTTAGCCAAACCTACAGGGAAAGTCAGTAAAAACAATTACAGAAAAAATCAAGCTATCATAACTGTGAGTTCCCGAGCACTATCAAGCACTGGTCATTTTTTATTCTTACTTTAGGTTGCACATGACAAGTCCAAGCAAATATAAAAGAAATTGCAAGAAAATCAAAATCTGAGAGTTCATAACTCAACCTTATTTTGTGTTGATCCATAAGTTGATCTTGCTTGCTCAATTGCAGAAAAAACCTCAAATGCCTGCTTGGATTCACGGTTACACTTCACAATTCGAACCTGGTCCTTTGCATCTACAGATCTACTTCTTATATATAACATAACTCGTGAAGGAGGGGCATTTTGGCGATCTTTCTTTCCAGGTGTCACTTCCATAGTCACCAGGTCATCCCACATAACATCCCACAGCACTAAACAAGGGTCTCTAGCTGGGTTGAACTTCTTCTGGGCAATAATGTTCGATGTTTGCTGAAGAAACACGACGGAACTATTAGAGTTTGGACAGCGACAAGATACAGAACGAAGAACATGTGCACATATGATAGAGAGTACTAGGCATGAATGGATGGCAGTAAACAAGAAAAAGAGACTAATCTTGTTCATAGTACTATCCAGTCCCAGCTAGTACAGCTCAGAAAACCTACCATAAAGTTTATAAATTCCAAAAGAATTGACCAATCAAACCGGTGTTATCCAATTGAAACTCATATACTCACTTGCAACAATAAAACCCTCCGATGAGTAACCATGATGATTCTTCCTTTAGGAAGAGCAAAATGGTCTTCATAAGCATCTGTCAATGCAAACTTTCCACGTACTTTAAACAGATCAACCTGGCCCAAAAATGATCCAGATTCTGCTAACTGCAGTATTGCCTTCATTACAGAAAGAAGATGACGACGGTCAGATTTATTGTTTCTGAAAGAGAAAAACTAGGTCCTTGGATAATTAAACCTCATATAGACAAGTACTAGAAATTAAAAGAAAATACAAATACATGGCAAGAAAATTCTACATTTGGCACAGTTCAAAAATTTTTATGGTTCCACATTGCTTTATTCTGAATCTTGTTCCTTTGGCCTTACACTGAATACAGTTTTGTCATTCAATATTAAAGATTTTTTTATAGAATTATGAAAATACAGAACCATGCACATTTTCTGTATTTCCTGCCAATAAAGTATATATGAACATTTGTTCCTCGAAAATATATTTTTAGGTATATCATGGATGAAATGGAATGCAGCAATAGCCGGTCTAGATACCCACTTCAAAGAGTCTTGGTTTCTTTCAGAAAAATAGATCAGACGATAAATGCAATCATTTTGATGAAAAATGATCGAACAAGCAACGACACTCATCTCATGCTAAGAAGCTGCTTATGTGCCAGTTGGTGGGTAGCACGTAATTCATCAGTTATGTGAGATGCCAATCATTTTACCTACTACCATGTAAGCAGTTACTTAGCATATGTGAGCCTTGATCCTCACTAGAACATTTCTCTCATTGAGATACCTTCTGTTCACACTCAATAACAGCAAGAATTTTCCAAGTTCATATGGTAGCTGGTAGGAGTCACTTCAGGATTATTGGCATATGTATCATTTGAAGAAGCAAAAAATGAGGAAAGGTGATATGTCCTGTTGATCTCTCTTGCATATAGCAAAGTATTTTTAAATTACGTATGTTAAAAGTTTTAACCCCTCCACCTTTAATCATTAGTAACTAACTCCTAAATTTAAGAGGACAATTATGAGTCTGTCTATAAAACAACGGGAGCAAGATACCTGCCCCTGTGCTTTATACTCATCATAAGGACGAAGCAAATTATCCCCACTAATGACTCGAGGCAACCTCCTGCGGAGTAGTTGATCTTCTGAAGCAATAGCGGATGCTATCTTCATTCTCATAGCATTTGCTCCTTCTGTGGTCTTTGACAAGAGGTCTAAAACACCACTTACAGGTTGGGCAGCAGCACCAATCAACCCTTTCCCAACACCCTGCACAAAACCTTCAACTCCTGACGCCTTTGCACCTTCAAGGGGCTTTGTTAAAATACCAGTAACTCCTCGAAATAGGCCTTTAGCCAGTGCACCACCACCCTCTCTAATGACATCACCAAAGTCCTCTACACCTTTGCTCTCCTGAATTATAGATAACATAAAGCGGAAAATTTATGCAACATGCAGTAATAACAGGATATAAGTATCATGGATGTAACTTTACAGCAATGTATAAAAAAATGCAAGGGTCCTGCTTTACACAATCAGGATACCACCCAAGTGACTAGGTACCGTGAAAGCTAATTCTAGAATGGGAGAAAGTTCTAACCTGTCTTTGACGACTTTGTATGAATTTCTTATCCATTGACAAGGCAGCTACACCTTTGCTCATATGTCCAAGTGCGCTACTTGCATTACCTAGTATATCAACGCCTGAAAGCAGTTGCAATGGCTGGCTGAGGATATCTTTCTTAATGTTTGAGATAGCATTACCAACTAGAACACTATGCCTCATTGAAATGCTTTCCTGAAATCTCTGGTTTATCCGGACCTGATAAAATAAATCAGGAGTATTAAGGTTTACATCCCATTAGAACTATATAATAAATCAGGAGTATTTAAGGTTTACATCCCATTAGAACTATATAATACCACAAAAGAACTAATTTTGTCCCACACTCCAACAAGTATTATACTAGTCAATTTTATCTTGTAAATAGTAGAGCTGATCCGACTGTAGTTTAAATGTTTCAAGCACAATCATGAAATTGTGAAGTATGAGTTGCACAATTTTACAAGGTTGAATCAGAAAAATACCTGTACAACTTGAATAAGAAAACCACCAAAATATTTTGCCAACCATATTGTCAGATGATCTCATTGAAGCATTATAAATTTATGACATAAGACGCATATTAAAGATTTGAGATGGTGACTTCAAGTGAAGACAAAATGATTAGACCAGTGGTCCTCATTTGTTTATCCCAGGTCTTTGGTTTCAACAAGCCAACAACCTTCGCTCAAACCTTTTTAAAAAATGAGACCACAACGTAATAAATTACACCATAATGACAAGCAAGATCTCATGCTTACCGGCATATTTTCAGTGTTCCCTAGAGCAGTCATTAAGCTTGCCCAAAACCCAAGTACACCAACTGGCCGTTGACTTGGGGACATAGCCATTGTCACTTTGAACCTAACTTCTGAGATGTTAAGGACACTGCCAATCCAGAGAACAATTAAGCAAATGCAGAAACAGATAGGTATAAAGTCATGAAACATCCAAGCCTCAATGCATACCCAATTTGAATGATCGGGTCAACTGAAACTGAAGTGGATTCAGTTTCAAACATTCTTGAAATATTGGCCTGCTGGATCAGCCCATGAAGACGCCAAATGATAGGCTCATGGATTTTAATCAAAAAGGCAGTATTTTCAGGTCCCTGCCAAGAGATTGTTAAGCATATCCTAGCACTAAAAGGTAAAAAAGGAAGCAACTTTAGCAGGAGAACTAGAACTTCATATACTCACTTGTAAACCTATATAAGGATATATGCATAAATCCAAAGATCCATTAGATTGCTGCGTCATGGAAAATTTCAAGACATAATCTGTCTCCTCTCCGACTCTTTGTGGCCGGAAGAGAACCGGCATTGGAGTTAAGGGTAACTGATTATCCACCTGAATCCCACGCATTCTTATTTTAAACCTGCATTGTAAACAATTCAGTATTAGTTGTGAAGCATATAATTCATCAAGTGTATCACTATGAAGTTATCATATGATCAGAAATTGACAGTATTAAAGGCTTTCGGAAACTTCAAGCAAACTGTCAAATGGACAAATTTCTAAGAGTAAAAACATTACCTACTAATTCCAGAGCCTAGTCCAGTAGAATATGACAGTAGAAAACTTTGTAGCAAGAGATATAGTATCTCTTCGGGTGTATGATCAACAATGGACAATCCTAGCTCTGCAACTTCAACATTAAAATGAAATTCGCAATCTGAAGTGGACGCTGAGTGAACTTGAGCATTATTTACTGAGGTCGAAGGACTCCTATAAAAGTTTGTTGGAGGTTCATTCGTTGGCATCCAGTCGATTACTTTAACAACGGTGACCTTCTCTTCCCTGCTGACTGTGACACGTAAACCTTTCCCGGGTCCACCAGCCACATCAATTGGTTGATGATCATATATCTCATCGATATTATACTTTTGTGATGTTGTCGAGTTATTTCCATCCACAAAGAGTTCTAGATATCGTTGTCTACCGAGATCTTCCCACGAAAAGGAAGCAGCCGCATTAGGTAGCAGAGATCGCCAAGACTCACTGGAACCATCCGCTTGCCGAAAACGTATGGGCAGGAAAAAAGACCTATTCTCGATCCTGTCAATGAAAATACTTTAATTCCAAGAAGTGGATTATGAAATCATAAAATGCAAGTTTATCTTCAATTTACTTCATAAATTGACATGATATATATTCAAACGTGAGGCAAATTCCCCACGAATTGGCGATCAATCCATGAGCCCAAATATTTGAAAGAACATAAAAAAGAAAGTTAAGTTGAAAGAATAAGTATCAGAGCATATCTGCAATTTTCCAGCTATCGTTTGGTCTGGAAGAGAATAGAATCTAACCTAAAAGACTAAATATACCACTTGGACATATAGCTTAGCTTGTCTTAAGAGATATTATTAAATAGAATAGAAAATCTTACAGTAACTTTTACCCCCACTGGTACATTTGGAACATCTAATTTGATTAGGGGAGAGATGATTAAGGAGAACAAGACTAGGAAAGAAAGGATTTGGTATGTTATGATGTATTGCTCAAAAACAACATCATATCAAAAATGTACAAGAATCGAAAAATAAAGAATATGGCACTATTTTTAACTTACAGGTAAAATTACTTGCCAGTAAATTCAAAGTGGTTTAACTTGATAAATTTTTTACGTTCTATTTTTGTACTTGAACTTTTACGTAATAAGTGATAATATTTACGTTATATAAGCGTCTTTGTATTTCAATTCAATTAATGTTTTTATCACTTTTATGATGATAAGCACCCGGGATTAAAGCTAATGTGGCTTCTAACTGCATCAAATGCAGGATAAGAATCAAATAGTATTAAATTAAATCATTATCCAGTCTCATACGACGCGCCAAGTGCAACCTAAGAGTTTCAACGATAAAGAAGAATTCATGTGTCAAAACAAAAATAAGAAAAGAAAATAGAGTGATAGTTAAGCATGTAAAGTGATCAGACTATTGTGAGGGTGTCCACATAATACAGAAGGAACCTCAAACTTGTTGGAATTTAAGATTCACAACTTTCTACTAATTATTTATAAATGGATGGGGACCACATTATAACCACGAAAAAAATGTCAACATAAGTTAAATAGCAGCAGCAAAGTGCATTCATGCTTGCCCCATAGAAGACTTTTTCTATCACAGATTGCCCATAAATATCAACGTAATCTAGGTTCAACGATTTCAACTGGATTTCCAACGAAAACAAAATTTATGTAAACGAGAATTATATCACAATCATACCTGTAGGGACTTGAAAATGAACTGGGACGAAGTACAACTTCATAACGGGAACTCTTTGTTCCACCTCTTACTTCAACCCTAAGATGCAATTCATCACTTGTGATCTCATTTTTTAAACATATACACATTACGCCTTCAGTGCTAATTGTAAATGGTTGGCTCCACTGATATCCATCAAGCCTCAACTGAACAAATGACACATAAGAAGATTAAAGAATGTTACATTTTCCCATGAGTCTCTTTAATTATTAAAAAGACGTGGTTGACTACACAGACCTTGATCAATTCAACTTTTGCATATTGCCATCCAAAATGTTTGGGAGGATCAGTTGGATGGAGCCAATCAAGCGAATGAGTATCACATTGCCGTAGGCAAACACTACTGCCAACCCGATTAATAAACAACGTGTGTGGTTGAAAATGCACAACCTGAATATCCATACAGCTAGCTACTTTTAATTCAGTAATACACGAGATCTCATGCAGAAACCATAAAGACATCAAAATCATATATTTAAACACAACTATTGAGAAATTAGAAGGAGCTATCATGGAAATGACATAATGAAATATCCTGTATCTACAGACATCTACTCAACAAGAACGGCAGGGAGATAAGAATTTTTCCCTATATTCTGTTGTCACAAAAAAACTGAATTAGGGAAGCCAAGTTTAACATATATGTGTTTCACCATTGTTTCCAAGTCGCTACAATTATCTTATATCCCCTAAGGAAAGAGTCAAAACTAAAAGAACATACAATTCACTAGCAAATGGATTCAATACTTTACAACTTTCGAAAAAATTTCAATTCCTTCCCGTGGTACTGTTCTTAACATCAATATCAATACATAAAGCCACTGCCAAGAACTCATTCAGAATTCAATGTTTTGGCATGAAAATGGTGTTCAGGATAAAAGGGATATATGGATTGAGAAAGATATGGGTTTAGTCTTTTACTTGAAAGCGATGTTCAGGATAAGAGAGAGATTGGATTGAAACGGATGTTCTAAATTATTTTGCTACTAAATTCACAAACCCCACCCCCCACTAAAAGAGAGAGGAGAGGAGGAGGATCCGAAAACAAAGGAGGAGGAGAAGAAGAAGAAGAAGAAGAAGAAGAAGAAGAAGAAGAAGAAGAAGAAGAAGAAGAAGAAGAAGAAGAAGAAGAAGAAGAAGATGACGATCACAAAGCAGGGGGAGGAAAATCATTGAATTCAAGCCTTTGACTGATTGGATGTGCTAAGGAACTTGATAGATTTCATTAATTCAAAAGTCACCCAATATATATATATATATACACACACACATATATATATACATATATATATATATACATATATATATATATATATATATAGACACACACAGAGAGACATATGAGGAAATTTTCCCCCAGAGCACAATTTTGAGAAATGAATTGTGCCCACTACTTTTTGGTTTCCTAATGATGGCCTTTTTTGTATTTTGACACCAATATACTTTGGAGTTCCCATTCCCAAGATCGGAAGAGCT
>CAVNYN010214947.1:0-15515 GCA_963692815.1 Nyctanthes arbor-tristis | reverse complement strand
TTATCCCTTCTACTTTTTGGTTTTTAATTTTTGAATTATCTCATCTTCATAATTATATCTTATCTTTATAATTCTATGTTTAAGTTATCTTATCTTTATATTTTTAAATCTTCCTTTCATTTCAATGTGAAAACAACAAGCAATAGCAAATTTATTCAAATGTTTGAGAATTGACTATGATATCATCATATCACATGGGTCTTGACGCACACAAATAAAGTTAATATAATTGATGTTTTTTATGAATTGAATACTTATATCATACAACAAAAATTAAAATAAAATATAACTATACTTGAAAAAAATAACTATTAATAATTAAGAATTTAAAAAAATAAAATTAAAAAGAAAATAACTACCCTTCTATGTAGTCTTTTCATTATACGATATCAAGTTTTTAATTTTTTTAGCACATGTGAGAATCTAATTTTTCAAATCTTTATAATAAGTTAAATTATTTTAAATTATTCTTCCCGTGCATCACACGGATGAAAAACTAGATTGGGTTAATTGCTTTCAATTTACTGTACATTATATTTATTGTAAGATGATGCCAATAGAAACGAAAATTTATTTTTACTTATTATTTATCATAATTTATTAAAACTAAATATTCATATTTACGTAGATACTTTAATAAGATGTCTAACCGTGCAACGCATGGGTGAAAATCTAGTTGGTAATTATTTAAATAGCCCAAGAATGAGTAGGCCACCACCCAATACAAAGTTCAACGAAAACGGAACATGGATTTATACAACATAAATGCTAAAATAGGGCATGAAAACACTGAGAAATGTTATAATATCATACGTCTGATGTTTTAAATGGCGTCAGATGTATGCATGATGTGTATTTAGACATGTCATATAAGTCTTACTATCTATGCTAGCTCGCTGTCAACTGATGTGGTATGCTCAAATACACGTCACACATGCTTCTGTCACCGTGTATAGCATTAAACGTTTGAACTTATATCATTTTCTTGAAACATCCCCCATCCTAGTTTTTAAAAACCATCCAATAAAGAATCCGCAACAATTGGAATGATTGACCTGACTCCGGAAACCATTGTTCCTCAAATTTTTCTTGCATGCTTTCCTAACGCTTCTTCATCTTTTTGGATGATGAATTCTACTCTAATGATGCTATTGTTCCATACGATTATGAAGGAAGATCCACCATATAGGAATACAAATCTCTACAATCCAGAGCAAAATGAATATTACGTATATTAGTAAAGACAGACTTCTCCTTTATATGACCCATTTCTATTTTTAATGAATCCTAACACTATTGGCATCCATGAGACATAACGCAGCGTCAAAACCTTCATGGATGGATAGGAATTACATATAAACAAAGGGAAATAGTCTTACAATATGAGAGGGATTATCATCTTCCCACAATTTAAGTAGATGCACAAGATCTCATTTTGCACGGTTTCACTAAAGGAAAAATTACGAGTTTTTTAGATCCCATAACTTTCCTTGAAGATATAAAAAAATGAATTTGTCTGGCTGATATAGCTTGAAGAATTAGATGCAAATCATTGTAAAAGGTATAGAAATTTTAAGGTACTCATACGAGGTGCTGTTATGGCACTTCACGAGAGGGAGGTGATTGTCCCCCCACCCCTGGGGCTGCCATTTCTAGCTGCAAAAATTAATGGGCGGTTCTTCTACAACTTTTGTCAGAAGAGCGATTTTTGATTGTAAAAGAAAGGATGATTCTCCCTTTTTCTTCTTAGATGGTAGTCGAAAGGGAGGAAAGGAAGGAGGAGAGAACCATTGAACTTAGGAGAAAGGTAGGAGAAAACAAAGTGTTGGGTATATTGTCAAATATCATCCAAAATTATAACTCTTTGTTAGTTTTTCTTTTCTAACTTCTGCTATAACAACCAGCAAGTTTCCAGCAACAACCAGGTAAAAAAAACAACAGCAAATGCAATGGAAAACCAGAAAAACAAACTACCGTAGCAGAGAGCAAAAGAAGAACAAGAAGGAACACAAAATCTGATTTTTGAGGAAATTTTTCTGATTAGATTTTACAGTGGAATAGCCATACCTATACAAGATAAGTTTGCTGATTTCCAGGCATGTTACAATCATACTTTCTTAGTCAAAAGGCTAGTCACTTTTCTTGTACAATAATGCTAGATCGAATAGATTTTATCTACCTAACCTAACTACAGTCATTCCCTCCATTTTCTTTTCAAAAGTGTAGAGTTTTATGTAAAAGCTCCACACTTCTATATTCTCCTCCTTGAACCTTTTAGATAACACTCCAACATGATGCTTCAAGTCTTCAAATCTAGCCTTCGGCAAAGCCTTCATGGACAAATAAGCCAATTGAGCATCTGATCGATAGTATTGGAGATGAACTTCTCACTCTTTTTCAGCTTGTCTTATAGCATGAAACTTCACTTTAATATGCTTTGTTCTCCCATGATTGACTGAATTTTTAGCCACTACAATTGCCAATTGGTTATGCATCAAGATAATAGTATGATTAATCTGAACTTCTTCTAGATCATTCAAGATTTTCCTCAACTAGATTGCATGATTCGCAGTTGCTGATGCTGCAATATATTCAGCTTCAACTATTGATTGAGCTACTACTTCTTACTTCTTTGAATTCCAACAAAATGTACCTGATCCAAGTGTGAATAAGTAACCATTGGTGCTTTTCATATCATCTACTGAACCATCCCAGTCACTATCTTAGTAACCAACCAAATTTAAGCCAACTCCTCCTTCAAAGTAAATGACATGACTGATGGTCCCTTTGATATATCATAGGACCCTTTTAGCAGCTCCATAATGAGTAAGAGATAGTTTGCTCATGAATATAGAAAGTAAACTAGTTGTAAACATCAAATCAGGCCTTGTTGCTATTAAATACGGTAAACTCCCCACAAGACTTCTATATTCCCTTTCATTAGTTGGCTGATGTCCATCTTCTTTGGAAAATTTGGAATTTATGGCAACTGGAGTATCAATTGGTTTGCAATGCAACATCTTAGACTTCTTCAAAGTGTCAGTGGCATACTTGTGTTGAGAGATGAAAATTCCCTTTGCTGTTTACTGTGCCTCAATGTCAAGAAGATCGGAAGAGCGTCGTTTCTCCAAGATCAGTCATCTCAAATTCTTTCTTTAATTCATTCAAAAATAATTCAATTTGCTCCTTGCTACTTCCTGTAATGAGGAAATCATCAACATATAAAGAAATAATCAAGATATGAGAGTTTTCATCAGCTTTAACATATTGAGTATGCTCATTCTCACCCCTTCTGAATCCATTAGCATATAAATACCCATCAATTTTGCTATACCAAGCTCTAGGTGACTTCTTCAATCCATAGAAGGCCTTTTCAAACTTGCAAACATGATTAAGATTCAGATTTGAGTGAAAACCTTCAGGTTGCTCAACATAAACATCCTGTTCTAGTTCATCATTAAGGAATGCTGATTTTACATCCAATTGGCATATTTTCCACCTGTTTTGGGCTACTAGAGCAATCAACAACACGACAGTATCCAATCTTGCAACTGGTGCAACGGTCTCAAAGTAGTCAACATCACTTTCTTGAGCAAATCCCCTAGCAACCAACCTTGCTTTATACTTGTAGCCATTTGGATTCACTTTTGCTTTGTAAATCCACTTCACTCCAATAAATTTCCTATCATCGGGTCTAAGAACCAATTCCCAAGTATGATTTTTTTTTTTTTTGAATTATTTCCATTTTAGCCTCCATTGCATCAACCCATTCAAGATATTTTACCGCTTCTTCATAGCGAGTTGTTTTAACAATCGCCATGTAACCTCTCTCATAAATCTCACTCAAGGGTCTAGTTCATCTAAGAGGTCGACTAGAGCTTGAAGAAGATTTAGATGGACCTTCATTTGATAAACTAGACTCAAAAATAGAAGGCGGAATTTCTGGTGTTGGAGCTGGAGTTTCTGTTGGTGTGGTAGAATAAATCACTGGTTGCTGATGTGATTTAGATTCCTCCCAATTCCACTTAGCATTCTCATCAACTTTCACATCTCTAGAAACCACAATCTTCTCAGTTTCCAAGTTATATATTCTGTTTCCCTTTGACTGAGAACTATAGCCAAAAAAGATCCCTTTCACAGCCTTGTGATCAAGCTTGCTTCTTTTCTGATTTGGGACATGAATATAGCATAAAGAACCAAAAACTCTTAGATGTTTAGCTGTAGATTTCAGTCCAGACCATGCCTCAATAGGTGTCTTATCTTTTACAGCCTTTGTGAGAGTCTATTTTGCAAATAGACTGATGTATATAAGTAGACTGATATATATACTATTTCAACCCAAAATTTGTTTTGTAATCCCTTCTCAGCTAGCATACATCTGGCCATCTCCATGATTGATATGTTTCTCTCTGCCATTTCATTTTGTTGTGGTGTGTAGGGGACAGTAAGCTGATGATGGACTCCATATTCCTCACAAAATTGATTAAAATTTGCTGAAGTATACTCTTTGCCATTATCTGATCTTAGGGTCTGAATTTTGCAACTAAATTGTGCCTCAACCATATTCTTGAACTTCTTGAATATATTGAACACATCAGACTTGTTCTTCATGAAATACACCCAACACATTTTGGTATAATCATCAATGAACAGCACAAAATACAAGTTTTGACTCAAGGAAGGAGTTTTCATAGGACCACAAATGTTTGTATGCACAAGCTGCAATTTCTCAGTTGCTCTCCATGCACCATCAGTAGGAAATGATTCTCTATGCATCTTAACCAAGCTACAACTGTCACACACTCCTTTTGGTTTTGTGATCTTAGGAAAATCCTTCACCAAATCATGTAAATGCACATAGAACACAGACTTATAATTAAAATGTCCATATCTTTTATGCCACAAACCAGATTCATCAATGTCAGTTCTTGAAACATTTGCAAGCCAGATATTCCATTGATTGCTAAAGCTTTTATTCTTCATGGGCAGACAAGCTATTTCAACATCATATGGATCATATATTTTGCACATACGATTTCTAAAGACCAAAGCATAATCCTTTTCAAGCATTTGACCAACACTTAGAGTTCAATTCAGGTACTAATAAAACATCTTCAATATATTTTGTGCTCAGTGGTGTAGCTAGGAATAAGATCTTGTGGGGGTGAAATAAAAAAGTCATATGAACCATATATTGTTTTTCTTTGTCAAACAAAGTGAACGCTAAACTTCGATGCAAAAAATTTTAGAACGCTAAACGTCATTGCAAATAATTTTATATATCAATATTTACTCCGCAAAAAAATCTACATTGTGTATTACATACAATCAGGGACGGACCTAGAAATTTTTGGAGGACCGAGCTGGAAACTGGAGGTGTCATTCTACCTTCTCGGGGGTTCGGGGGGTGCTAGTTTTTTGTCGTAGGGCAAATTGTTTGGAATATAATTTCTCGACTTTATGACATATAAACTTTTAAATTTAAACTCTAAACTTGTCTTTACAGCTTTAATAATGAATCTCAGGTCTTTTTTCTTTTCAACCATCATATCAGAAAAAGTTAGTAAATTATCAAATATATAATTTTTAATTAATACCTAAAATTCAAATAATGTGCTAAAAGATTCATCAACAGTTTTAAAAAATTATATGTATCACCAATAAGTTTTCTTAAAAAAACACAAACTATGTATAATGATACACATAAAATTAATCAGAAAAAATAGAGCAATATATATATATATATTATAAGAATAAGGTCTAACTTTAGGATTTTCCCGCCTAAACCATCTTGGTGAACCTCACGGTGTCTGTAAATTTTTTTTTAATAGAAATATATAGATTTTTCAATTTTCCTTTCTTTGTTGCCCCTATTTTTAGATAATTTATTCTTTGGACTCTTCATAGCTAAATGAAGATTATGCTTCATGTGGAAAATATTTTTTAGACTTCAATTAGCTAAAAATTGTCCCACGTTTTCCCACTTGATTACCTCAATTCATCGTTTATTATGCAACCCTTCCTAATCTTCTCTCTCCCTCTACAATAATCAAACTTTTTACCAATAGGGAAATCTTCTATCCCTAGTCTACTTTTGAATCTTAAAATTGATCTAACACCATATGGCCATGAGGTGTGTATCGGGTCACGCCACGTGATTGTGATTTTTCATGTGGCGTGTCTCAATACCTGCCACATAGTCATATGATATCATATGATGTCATACTATATGGTGTTAGATTGAGACTATCTGAATATTCTTCCTATTTTTTCCTTTGAAATATGACATAATGAATATATTCAATATATATGAAAAATACGATATCCAATATATATTATATATTCAATGGTTGTTGAATGTAGAGAAATAACAATGGGTATCAAAAACATTTTTAATGTTGCTAAAGTGGCACTGGTACCTAATGAATATATATATATATTCACTTATCAAGGAAAGATATTCTTTAACCAATTTATGGAAATTTAAAATTATAGCACAATAGAGAATTAAATTTTAATTATTAAGTAGAAATTAATTACTCGTCTATTTGCCCCTGTATTAGACGTGTCGATATTGGCTATCGAGGACTCAAATGTAATGGAGAGGCTCTGTGAGAGCATTGTCTAATTTATTTTTTAGATGAAATATACATGACGCCAAAAGGGCCACATTATTTTGAGCAACATCACTGAGAAATAGGGTCAACATTATTTCTATTTCAAGCTACCTAGGGATATTGGAACAAAAAACTCATCCCTCGTTGGATAAGTTGGCTTCAAAGGTTACTATTCTCAAATTAGAATGTATGCGATAGATTTCAAGTCACTTGGTTGTAATAATTGAACATTTTTAAAAGGTTGACTTCATTAATATTTATAATTATACTTTCATAATATTTGCCTACAATGCCCAATTTTTGCATTTTGCATTAATTTTTGTTTGCTGAGAGATTATTTGCAGATTTTATCATTTCAAGTATTCATATCTAATTGTTAGAACAATGTACAACGCATTGATACTTTGCTACCATGTTCATCCTTTATGCAAGTCTAATGGTGACTAACCACTCAAAATTTTAAATGATACTGTAAATTTCAACAGTATTATTATATGTGATAACATGATTCAACTGGCTGTATTAATAATTTATTAAATTATTGTATAATCTTCATTGACATTTATTATTACTTTTACACTTCCCGTGCAACGCACGGGGTGAGAATTCTAGTAGGATGCGAGACCAAAGTTCAGGGAGAAAAGTTTGGCCATATTGGATGTATCTTTCACTGCAGAGGAGGTTCGTGCAGCTTTGCTTGGAATGGAAGGCTTCAAGGTGTCGGGACCAGATGGCTTTTATGTAATCTTTTATCAAAGGTGCTAGGAGTCAACTGGTGCTGAGATAACAAATTTTTGTCTCCATGTTTTAAATGAAGACAGTAATTTAGAAGATGTCAATAATACTTTTATTGCTTTGATTCCGAAAGTGAAGAATTCGGTGAGTATTAGTGAGTATCGACATACTAGCTTATGTAACGTCATGTACAAAATTGTTTCAAAATCCATAGCTCATAGGCTTAAGAGAGTTTTACCTTCTTTAGTCTCTATTTCTCAAAGTACGTTTGTTTCTGGCAGGCTAATAACTGACAATGCGATGTGAACTTTTGAACTCATGCATTCGCTTCAGAAGATGGCTGAAGGAATTTCGGGGTACATGGCTCTTAAATTGGTTAAGAGTAAGGCGTACAATAGGGTCGAGTGGAGTTTTGTTGTGAATATGATGAGTAGAATGGGCTTTTCTTAGAGGTGGTGGAAGTTGGCGATGAAGTGCTTAGTTCGGTTAAATTCTCAGTTCTCATTAACGATGTTCCTTTTGGGCCTATTGTCCTAACTAAGGGGCTTAAGCATGGGTGTCCCCTTTTGCTGTACTTATTTCTTTTGTGTACAGAAGGATTATCACAACTTATCTCAAGGCCGCAGTCAAAGGAAAGGATTAATGGTTTCAGTTGTACTAGGTTTGGCCCTTGATTTTCTCATTATAGATCAACAATTGTTGAGCGTTAGCCTACAGGTCATGTGTTGAGTGTGTATGAAACTGCATATGGTCAAAAGGTGAATCTCAATAAATCTTAAATTACTTTTAGTCTAAATATTGATCATGCATCTCGAGTGGAATTTTAGAGTTTCTTGGACTTGGGCAGTAGGTTTCTCATAATATTTATTTGGGATTGCCATCTTGTATAGGGTGTAATAGGAGGGGGGTCTTTGAGGGGTTGAAGGAGAGGCAACGGAAAAAATTACAAGAAGTATTGATAAGAGCAGTTGTTCAGGCAATTCCAAATTATACTATGAATCTTTTCAAATTTCCAAAGGATATTTGTGCAGAGTAAAAGCTTGTTTGATGCTCTTTATTTTACCAATTTATAATTTTACGTACCACTAATTTATTTGGTTTGATAACTATTCAATTACAACAATATATTTTAAACCTTTTTATTTGTAATTTATTTGGTTTGATGCTATTTATTTATAATTTATTTGCTCTTTATTTGGTTTGATAACTTTCAATTACAACAATATATTTTAAACCTTTTTACATTCACAATACACATTTTACATATCTCCTAATTATAAATTCTCCACATTTTGACAAATAAAGAGCATCAAACAAGCTCTTAACTAGGTTGGCAGCGTCTTTCTGATGGGGTAATTCAACTGAGAAGAGGAAGGGGATATGGGTATCTTGGGAGGGATTTATGTAAATCAAAATTTGAGGGAGGGGAGGGTCTAGTGATTTGGTGTCTTTCAACAAAACTTTGTTGGCAAAACAGAGTTGGAGAATTCTTATATCATCAACACCTTTGGTGGCTGAATTACTGAGTACAAAATACTATAGATTCAATTCGATGTGGGAAGGGGTGTTCGTTCCTATGGAGAAGTCTTTTATGGGGACGGGAATTATTGAAGAAAGAGGTACGATGGCGAATAGGGAATGGAGAGAGAGCTCTGGTGTTTTCTAGTCCGTGGTTGCCACGACCGTTCATGTATGAACCACTTACCTTTATGTAGGAGGATCACTTGATGAGAGTAGCGGATTTAATGAATCATGATGGGGACTGGAAGGTTGAATTGATAAATCAAAGATTTAACTATATTGATGTAGAGATTATTTTAGCAATGCCAAATGGGAATCCAGATGTTGAGGATACAATTAAATTAGGGTGTCATCTCGAAATGAATATAAAGCGGGGGTAGCCAGCTTAATAGGTGGTGGCAAGGGCTTTGGAGTTTAAGATTGCAGAGCAAAATAAAATTCTTTGTGTGGAAAGTGATGCTTGATGTGTTTCCAACTCGCCTATTTCTTTGGAAAAGGCACATAGTCACAGATGCCTCGTGTCCACAGTGCAAGGGGGAGAGGAGAGAATTTTACATGCATTAGTTAAGTGTTCTATGGGGTATAATATATGGTATAATATTGGATTTGGTGGGTGCAAGGTGACAACATAGGGGAACTTCTCTTAACGGTGAGGAGGAGGAGGTTGGGAAGATGGCTATTTGTAGGGGCGGAGCCAGAAATTTAAGTCTGCGCGGTAGGGAATTTTGAAATAAAGAAACTATAAAATAGTTTGACAATGAACACGAATACAAATGACGTACTTTTACAACTGTATTTTATGGGTTTTGATACCTTGAAACCGTTTTACAATAAGTTCGTTATCAATGTTCAAAAATATATCTTTCTCTACATAAACAAGAAGGCTATCATTCATTCACTCGTCACCCATTCGATTGCGCAACCTATCATTCACAAGACTCATTGCAGAAAACACTCTTTCCACACTAGCAGTGGCAACTGATAGAATTAATGCCAAAATTAGAAGCTTATAAATCAGAGGATAAAGTCTATGTCTTTTTGTGAGGACTAATTTCTTTGCAAGATCACCAAGGCCTTTCAACTCTTTCAATGCAATGTTAGTGGGCACATCAGCAATATAAATAACAAGCTGGTCATTAAGTGAGGGAACATCTAATGTTGAAAAATCTTGCGTATAAAACTTAGCCAGTTGAAGCAATCTTTTCTTGTCAAAAGCAAAAAATGAATCTTGTAGACACAAACAAGCTATGCAAAGTAGTAACTCTATATTGACCTTCAAGAAATGATCATTCAACTCTTGTAATTACAAATCAATCACAATATAAAATAATCCACACCGTACTTATGCAAATATGTTATCTTTGGTGGAGTACTGGGCGACCACAAATATCATGTCTCATAAACATATCATCCATTTTGGGAACATCACTATAATGATCTTGACAGAATTGACAAACTTCTTCAAGAAAAGAACCCGCCCATCATCTCTCAATTACTGTAGTCGCTACTTACAAACTTTAACCAAGTCCATTGCGTTTACAATATCTTGATCTCTCAATTGTAATGACTGTGACAACACATTTGTAATTCCCAAGAAAATTCTCATCATGTGTAAATTGAATGCAAAATCAAACGAGTGCATCGACTTCAACAAATTAAATGCTTCCAATTTCTGATCAGAAGAAGAAGAATCATCTTTATAAATCATTTCAAATACATCACCCACAGCAGAGAACATTGAAATCATGCTAAGCGAAGATTTATAATGTGAACCCCATCGTGTATCACCAGAACGCTTAACACTAGTTTCTTGATTAAGTCCCCACCCACTTGAAATCTCACCCTTTCCAATGTCTCAAAAATAAAATCAGATTGTTTTCATGAAGGAGATCAGAGTGTTTACAAGATGCTCCAACAACATTTATCACATCAGTAACAACAATAAAAAACTTAGCAACTGGTATACTTTTCTTTGCCACAGCTACAAGAGTTAGTTGAAGTTGATGAGCAAAACAATATATGTATGTAAGCATATGGGTTCTCATTTAAAATGAGTTCTTTTAAACCATTAAACTTTCCTTGCATATTACTAGCACCATCATAACCCTATCCTCTCAATCTAGAAATGCTCAAATTGCATCTAGAAAACATCTTATCAATAGCAGCTTTAAGTGAGAGTGTTGTGGTACTAGTGACATGTTCAATCCCTATAAAGCATTCATTACATGCCCACTATTGTATAATGCAAAACAACTTACATTTGCTCCTTGTTTGAGACATCATGAGATTCATTAACTAAACTTGAAAACAATGAATCACCAACATTTTTTAAGATAACATTAATTGTTTCAATAGCACAAGCACTAGCAATATTCTTCTAAATATCAGGTGATGTCAACTTGCAATTCTTAGGAGCATTTACCAATGTCACAACTTTAATTGAATCATTATAATCAGCCAAAAATTGCAGCTAAACAAGGACCATACCCCTGAAAAGATAGCCTTTGCCGCAACAAAAATGAACACAATCAACAGATCCGTTAAGGTCAATGCAATAATCATCCTTTGACAGTTGGGATTGCTTGTGTAAAACTGTTTCAATATGTTGTTCTTGATTCATCAATGCATCACACTTCAATCGAGCTTGATTGTGCTCATTATTATGCTGCCTAACATGAATTTTAAGCCTTTCTTTATTTTTCCAATAAGTGACTCCCTCGCTTACAAAAGCATCACCTTCTGATTGTTTCTCTTTTGTTGATTTGAAAAGATAACAATAGAGACAATAGGCGGCATCTTTCGATATACTATACTCCAACCAAGCACCAAATTCATCAAACCATGCACAACTGAATATTCTAAATGTGCTTACTCCAAACTTCCGTTTTGGGAATTTATGATCCTTATGTTGACAATGACCTTTTTGCAAATACGCTCTTTGAACTTGATCTCTAATCTTAGGACTATAGCTTAAAATTGGAATCCTAAGTCCAAGGTTAGAGGGAAGTTGTGCAGCATCAAATTCCTCAATCATAGTTTGACTTGAGATTCTCTCAATTGTATTTGAGCACTCTCGACTCTATTTGAGCTATCCTCAACTCTATTAAAACTCCCTTCAACTCTATTTGAGGCCACTTCAACTCTATTTGAATTATCCTCAACAACATTTTCTTGAAACACTTCTTTGTTTTGAAGTATCTCTCCATAATCTACAATTCATAATAATAATAACTATAACTATTAACTAAGCAGTAAGCCAATGGCCAAATAGCCAAATAATAACTATAAATCTATAACTATTAATGAATGCAATTCAACTTAAATAATATTTTAAACAAATTATTTAAAATCAATTCAACTATAACTATTAACTAAGTAGTAAGCCAAATAGCCAATAATAAGCCCTAAATTAAAATTATAATTTATAAACTCTACAAAATAGAAACTGGACAAAATGAGGTACCAAGCGATAAGCGTCGAACTCCAAGATCAAGAACTGAGACTAAGCTTTTGACAAGAAGCAGTCGGTACTGTAGGCAGTAGCAGAGTCGAAAAAGATGTGAAGAACGGTTAGAACAAAATACTAAAGACTCTGGTTGATGGTTTTTTTTTTTTATTAATTTTCAATTGGGTCGCTTCCTTAGTGAAGAACAACGTGCGATGTACGGAAAGAACAACGTTAAAGAATATAATAATAGGAATTTGAAAAATAAATAGGAAACATTTGTATACTAATTAAAAATGTAAAAGATTAATTTATATTAACAGAAACAATTAGACCACTAAAATCATTAATGGAGATTTTTTTTTTTACATTCAGTGTGATCAATCAACTTGCATGGTATGAGTATAAGTCATTATTTATTAAAAATAGCACCCGATCTTAATATTGTATTAGTCAAATTCATGCTTGAACTATGAATTGACTCTTTGCATTCTAAATATCTTTGAAATTTCCATCTTATATGATTATGAAACTCAAATTTATGAAAAAGGGAACTGGTATGAAAGAATAATAAATACTTGTGAGAAATTTATTAGTGATCGATTTTTGATAAACAAATCTAAATGCAAAAACTGCTTTAGCTTCAATTTCCGACTCATCATGCTAAAACATTAAAAATTTAAAAAATAAAAAATAAAAAATACTAAACATGTAAACTTTATGCGTTTCCAATGAGAATGAGACCAAAATATCCTTAAAAAGGTTATTGAGATTCAAGTAAAGATCATTGAGGGCGAACTAAGTTCATAATTGTCTTCTAAAGTTATACTGCAAGTACAAATATGCCAAGTGTTTAACTCTACCAACCGCTGTTGACGACCTTTCGGCAAGCCATTCCCCTTGCAATGAAATAAGCCACCTAACCTGTCTCATTACATACATTTTCTGCAAACTTACAATGTGTTTAATTGGATTTGTTTTTCATGAAAAATATCAAAGTCATGGGGAAAAAAATTAATCTTTATGGGTTTCTTTGGGAAATGGGAAATGGAATTTTAAATTCCATGGTAGCGGAAAATATGGGAAGATAGATAAAATATGACGTCATCAGTTAGTTTACAGCACCAGTTAAATACAGGAAATCAGGTAGAAACTATACTTGATTTAGATTAATATAATATAGATATAGATTTTAAGTTAATGAGAATTGGGGGTATTATTGCCTCTTTAAGTTAAAATGCTAGATTACGTAAAAAAAGGGAGATGTGAGATTGAAAACGTCAAGTTTAAAAAGTTAGATTTAGATTGCACAATAAGATGAAATGTCAGGTTAAATTGAACAAATTAGTCATTTCAAAATAAAAAAAGAATATATTAATAAAAAATAAAATATTACATCAGCCATGACGTAAGCGATTTAGACGGAAAAGCTTGTTTAGACTACTCTTAATTTAGATATATATAGATAATAGATAATAGATAATAATAATAATAATAATAATAATAATAAGAATAATAGAATAGATAATAGATAGATACATAATATATATAAAAAAGTCACAATGACATCAGCGGACAGATTTGATTGTCCAAGCATTTAGGCGGGAAACTGGGTAGAAGACTACCCTTGATTTAGATAATAATAAATAATATAATATAGATATAGATTCTAAGTTAATGAGAATTGGGGGTATTATTGCCTCTTTAAGTTAAAATGCTAGATTACGTAAAAAAAAAGTGAGATGTGAGGTTGAAAACATCAAGTTTAAAAAGCGTTAGATTGCACAATAAGATGAAATGTCAGGTTAAATTGAGCAAATTAGTCACTTCAAAATTAAAAAAAGAATACATTAATAAAAAACAAAATATTACACCAGCCATGACGTAAGCGATTTGGGTGCGAAAACTTTTTTAGACTACTCTTGATTTAGATATATATAGATAATAGATAATAGATGATGATGATGACGATGACGATGATGATGATAATAATAATAATAGATAGATAGATAGATAGATAGATAGATAGATAGATAGATAAAAAAAAAAAAAAGGTCACAATGATATCAACGGACAGATTTGATTGGCTAAGCATTTAGGCGGGAAACTGGGTAGAAGACTACCCTTGATTTAGATAATAATAGATAATATAATATAGATATAGATTCTAAATTAATGAGAATTGGGGGTATTATTGCCTCTCTAAGTTAAAATGCTAGATTACATAAAAAAAGTGAGATGTGAGGTTGAAAACGTCAAGTTTAAAAAATTAAGAGTTATATTGCACAATAAGATGAAATGTCAGGTTAAATTGAGCAAATTAGTCATTTAAAAATAAAAAAGAATACATTAATAAAAAACAAAATATTACATCAACTATGACGTAAGCGATTTGGGTGGGAAAACTTGTTTAGACTACTCTTGATTTAGATATATATAGATAATAGATAATATATGATAATAATAATAATAGAATAGATAATAGATAGATAATATATATATAAGTCACAATGACATCAGCGGACAGATTTGATTGGCCAAGCATTTAGGCGGGAAACTGGGCAGAAGACTACCCTTGATTTAGATAATAATATATAATATAATATAGATATAGATTCTAAGTTAGTGAGAATTGGGGGTATTATTGCCTCTTTAAGTTAAAATGCTAGATTACGTAAAAAAAAATGAGATGTGAGGGTGAAAACGTAAAGTTTAAAAAGTTAGAATTATATTGCACAGTAAGATGAAATGTCAGGTTAAATTGAGCAAATTAGTCATTTCAAAATAAAAAAAGAATACATTAATAAAAAACAAAATATTACATCAGTCATGGCGTAAGCGATTTGAGTGGGAAAACTTGTTTAGACTACTCTTTATTTAGATATATATAGATAATAGATAATAGATGATGATAATAATAATAGAATAGATAATAGATAGATAGATAATATCTCTACTATATAAAAGAGCTGGTTTTGTGGGGCCCATCGTCGTCGCTATTTTGTTGGGTAGTGTTGTCGCCAATTTTTTTTTTAAACCCTCATCTTCCTCTCATCCCAACTTCTCTCTCTCTGTCTCTTTGCAACACCAAACTTCCACTCCCAGTCTTCCTCTCCCCAAATCATGGTAGATGTCTTTCAAAAATAATGTGTCTTCTTTTTGTTTTTTCTTTACTTTCTTGAAGACTTCGGCAACCA